>JAVSCE010020096.1:0-150344 GCA_032199065.1 Smutsia gigantea | reverse complement strand
CATTGTGCTGTTAAGCCGTCGATCGCTTGTCGGATTTCTGTATTGTCTTTCCTCAGTTCCCTCACTTCCTCCCTCAGCTCTTGCACATTTCTCTGTAGGTCCATCAGCATGGTTATGACTTTTATTCTGAATTCTTTTTCAGGGAGGCTGTGCATTTCCATCCCTTCAGACTCCCTCTCTGAGGTTGTCTGGTTGATTTTGGTCTGAACCATATTCCTCTGTCTTTTCATGGCTGTATAATTTGGTCACTGATAGTTGCCACGTATGTCAGCTGGGCTCTTTAAGACCTTAAAAAAAGAAGAAAAAAAGAGAGAAAAAAGGAAAAAAAATGAAAAAAAGGGAGAAAGAAAAAAAGGAAAGAAAAGAAAAAACAAAAACAAAAAGAAAATAAAAAACAAAACAAAACAAAAAAATGCCCACCGGACGTAGATTCTGTGGGAATGCTCTAGGTGGCGCTATTGCCCCACTATTCCACAACTGTGACTGTGCCGCTCCGCAGGGTCCTTTATCGCTCTGGCAGGGGTGGGAACGAGTAGGAGGCTGTTGATCTCAGTGAGAAGTGTAAGTATGGCTACGCTTCCTCAGTCGCCAGCTAAGGCGTCTGAAATTCCCCAGGACTCCCAGCCTGCTGGGCTGAGTGTGCTGGGGCGATCCGGCTCCTCCGCTGGGCTCCTGTCTCTTTAATACCGCTGAAGAAAGCGCGCGCTTTTTTTTTTTTTTCCTTCCCGGGAGCCGGCTGCAAGCACCCTGGCGCGTTCCCCACTCAGATCCTGCCCCTCTGTCTCTCCAGTCTCCACTGCACTGCACAATGTGGGTCAGCGCTCCCCGCGCAGATCCCTGGGGCTGGCTACTTCGCGGGGTGCGCTTCCACTCCCTCCCGGCTCTGAATCATCTCCTCCCGCCAGTGCGCTGGGGTGGGGGAGGGCTCGGGTCCCGCCGGGTCGCGGCTCCGTATCTTACCCGCCTCTTGGGGTGCTGAGTCCTCTCCGGTGTAGCTGCACGCTGTGCGCTTTCCTGTCTATTCTCGTCTCTCTTTTAGGAATAGATGTATTTTCTGTGTTTTCGTAGATAAATATAGTGTTGGGAGGAGGTTTCTGCCGCCCTGCTCACAGCGCCATCTTCCCGGAAGTATTTCTCTCCCTTCTTATTCTTCCTCCTCCATTCTTTATATACTAGGTGTTTTATTCTTTACATTTAGTTAGTATTTGGATGGTCTGCTTTCTTTGCTATGATTTTATTTTCTCTGGTGACATCTTTTCAGCCTTAGGAGTGCTTCCCTCTAGAGCAGTCCCTTTAAGATATCCTGTAGAGGTGGTTTATGAGAGGCAAACTCTCTCAACTTTCGTTTGTCTGTAAATTGTTTAATCCCTCCGTCATATTTAAATGATAATCGTGCTGGATACAATATTCTTGGTTCGAGCCCCTTCTGTTTCATTACCTTGAATATATCATGCCATTCTCTTCTGGCCTCTAGGGTTTCTGTTGAGAAGTCTGATGATAGTCTGATGGGTTTTCCTTTGTAGGTGATCTTTTTTCTCTCTCTAGCTGCCTTTAATACTCTGTCTGTATCTTTGATCTTTGCCATTTTAATTATTATGTGTCTTGGTGTTGTCTTCCTTGGGTTCCTTGTGTTGGGAGATCTGTGGGCTCCCGTGGACTGTGAGACTATTTCCTTCCCCAGCGTGGGAAAGTTTTCAGCAGTTATTTCTTCAAAGACACTTTCTATCCCTTTTTCTGTCTCTTCTTCCTCTAGTACTCCTATAATGCGAATATTGTTTCGTTTGGATTGGTCACAGTTCTCTTAATATTCTTTCATTCCTAGAGATCCTTTTATCTCTCTCTGCCTCAGCTTCTCTGTATTCCTGTTCTCTGATTTCTATTCCATTACAGTCTCTTGCATCTCATCCAGTCTGCTCTTAAGCCTGTCAATCGCTTGTCTGATTTCTGCATTGTCTTTCCTCACTTCCCCTACTTCCTCCCTCAGCTCTTGCACATTCTCTGTAGATCCATCAGTATGGTTATGACTTTTATTCTGAATTCTTTTTCAGGAAGACTGTGCATTTCCATCCCTTCAGGCTCCCTCTCTGGGGTTGTCTGTTTGATTTTGGTCTGAACCATATTCCCCTGTCTTTTCATGGCTATAGAAGTCGTCGCTGGTTGTTGCCACGTATTTCAACTGGGCTCTTTAAGACTTTAAAAGAGACGAAGAAAAAAGAGAGAAAAAGAGATAAAAAAAAGAGAAAAAAAAGAGAAAAAAAGAAAAAAGAAAGAAAGAAAAAAGAGAAAGAAAAGAAAAAACAAAAACAAAAACAAACAAACAAAAAAAAACCCCAAAAAAATGCCCACCGGACGTAGATTCTGTGGGAATGCTCTAGGTGGCGCTATTGCCCCACTATTCCACAGCTGTGACTGTGCCGCTCCGCAGGGCCTTTTATCGCTCTGGCAGGGGTGGGAACGAATAGGAGGCTGTTGATCTCAGTGAGAAGTGTTAAGTATGGCTACGCTTCCTCAGTCGCCAGCTAAGGCGTCTGAAACTCCCCAGGACTCCCAGCCTGCTGGGCTGGGTGTGCTGGGGCGATCCGGCTCCTCCGCTGGGCTCCTGTCTCTTTAAGACCGCTGAGGAAAGCGCGCACTTTTTTTTTTCCTTCCCGGAGCCGGCTGCAAGCCCCCTGGCGCGTTCCCCGCTCAGATCCTGCCCCTCTGTCTCTCCAATCTCCGCTGCACTGCGCAATGTGGGTCAGCGCTCCCCGCGCAGATCACCGGGGCTGGCTACTTCGCGGGGTGCACTTCCACTCCCTCCCGGCTCTGAATCCTCTCCTCCCGCCGGTGCGCTGGGGTGGGGGAGGGCTCGGGTCCCGCCGGGTCGCGGCTCCGTATCTTACCCGCCTCTTGGGGTGCCGAGTCCTCTCGGGTGTAGCTGCACGCTGTGCGCTTTCCTGTGTATTCTCGTCTCTCTTTTAGGAATAGATGTATTTTCTGTGTTTTCGTAGATAAATATAGTGTTGGGAGGAGATTTCTGCCGCCCTGCTCACACCGCCATCTTCCCGGAAGTCCTGATTTCTTTTTCATTGTTGTTTTATTGGGCAATTAATTTGTTTTCACTGAAGCTAAAATCTCTGTCTTTTGAATCACAATTAAATTCTCAGTTCAGCTCGTTTATTCTTTAAAGAATGCTTTGGGTCTGCCTTGCATACACATATAGTGGTCATCCAGGCACTTGGACAGAGTTTATGCCCAGAATTTAGGGATCTCCTTCTGTTGTTCTCCTTTGTGGAGTTATATATCAATCTCCAGTATCTGTGGTTGCTGTGCATTATTTCTTACTGTTTTCTGTCAGAAAGACAGCATGTTTCCATTAATTTCTAGCAGGCTTTTTCAGTAAGTGCATTCTATTCTTAGAGTAAAACCTATAAAAACTGGAAAATCATTTTGTGATGCTTCCTTTTTTCAAGTGTTGACTTTCTCAGTATTTGCCTGCTTTTTACACTTTCCAAAACTATCTGGTAGTTTTTTAAAAAATATTTTTCATAGCGTTTAAGCTTCTGGTTTTGGATCCAACATGAAAAATCTTGGAGGTTTTCATTCCCTTCCCTACAACAAGATAAAGCTGGAAAAACTGAAAAATCAACAAAATTTTCTGGGTCATTAAAGTCAGAGGGTAAACTACTTCCCTGAAATCTGGAGAGAGCTTGCGTTCGGAGAGTCAGGAACCAGGATTGCTCACCAGGAGCAGAAGCTGCTGAGGCCATAAATGGTGGGAACCTTGAATGGTGATTTTGATAAATTTCTGGGGGCTGAGTGTGGGCTTGCAGCAGAAAGAGAAACTCTTGGGTGCCAGTGTTGGGGGAGTATCCCCACCCTTTCTTGGGCTTTCCATCCAGAGCTCAACCAAATTCTCGTGAAAATTTGAGAAAGATCACCTTAAGAAATTAAAAATCTTCTCAAATCCCTATTTCCCTAATCCCCTTTACCCTTCTGATCTCACTAGAGAAAAAAATCAACAGGAGGCAGAGCTTCAAGGAAATAGACTGGGAATGCTTTGGCTGGGGAAAGGAGTAACAGGAAAGAGAAAAATAAACTATCCTGCCCCAAGGGAAACAGAACACTTGTGACGATCACGGCCCTGAGGGGCATCAGAAAACTGAAAGATTGAGACTCGCTCAAATTACACACTGTTCCTGCTCAGCCATACCCAGCACCAAGTCCCCACTATGAGAGTCCATGAGAACTAAAGAGCTCCAAAACACCGATTCCCCAGGGATTAGTACCTTGCCAATCCCTCAGGCCAGGAAGGGGGACAACAAGGATACTAGCTGAAATTGAAGCCTCTGATAATTATAGCTACAACAAACATGAAACTCTAGCCAACCTCCTAGCTAGATTAAAGTGAATCATCACACTAAAGGCCTGTTTCCTTCAGTTCACATTTCTTAATAGGGGATATTTGTCGACAAAAATTATGATGCACGGAAAAATTTTAAAGAAAATCAGTCTAAGAAGTTAAAGCAAGATCAGAACCAGACACAGATATGACACACATGCTGGATTATCAGATAACATTTAAACTAACTATGATCAATATGGTAAGGGCTCTAGGAGGAAAATGTAGAAAACATGCAAAAATAGATGGGTGCAGTAGGCAGAGAGATGGAAACTCTAAGAATCTGGAAAGAGTTGAAATGACAGAAAAAAATCCCTCCCTCACAGTAACAGAAATAAATATTGCCTTCAATGGGCTTATCAGAGGACCCAAGAAAGAACCAGTGAACCGAAAGATAGGCCAATAGAAATTTCTCACAATGAAAATCAAAGAAAAAAAGGGTTAAAAAAAGACAAAGCATATAACAATTGTGGGAGAGTATCAAAAGATGCAACCTGTAATTTGAATGACAATGGTAAAAAATGACTGTAACAAAAGGAACACTGTATTTGAAGGATTAGTGGCTGTTAACTTTCCAAAATTAATTACAAAAAGCAAACCAGAGATCTAGAAACAGAGACACCACCAAGCAAGATAAATTCAAAATCCAACCACCCAAAGAAAACCACCTGGATATGCCATATTCATACTGCAGAAAACTAAGGAGAAAAACTGGAAGGAAGCAGGGAAATCCTAGAATTCTACATCCAGTGAAGATTATCTTTCAAAAGTGAATAAAGACAAGCTTTCTTGAACATCAAAAATTGAGGGAATTGGTTGTCAGTAAATTAGTATTAAAAAGAATGTGAAAATAAATTCTTCACATGGATGTGAAGTGATATAGATCAGAACCTGGCATCTTAATATAAGAAAAGTGTAGAAGGAATAAGTGAATATAAAGTAACATCTTCTGTGCTTCCTATTTTTTTAATTTATTTTTTATTAAGGTATCATTGATAAACAATTTTATGCTCAGGTTTCACATGAGCAACATTGTGGTTACTACATTCCCCCCTATTATTAAGTCCCCACCACATACCCCATTACAGTCACTGTCCATCAGCGTAGAAAGATGCTAGAGTCACTACTTGTCTTCTCTGTGCTATACAGCCTTCCCCATGACCCCACCCCCATATTGTGTGCACTAATAATAATGCCCCTTAATTCCCTTATCCCTCCATTCCCATCAACCCTCCCCAGTCCCTTTCCCTTTCGTAACTGTTAGTCCATTCTTGGGTTCTCTGAGTCTGCTGCTGTTTTGTTCCTTCGTTTTTGCTTTGTTCTTATACTCCACAGATAAGTGAAATCAGTTGGTACGAGCTTGTCTTTCTCTGCCTGGCTTATTTCACTGAGCATAATACCCTCTAGCTCCATCCATGTTGGTGCAAATGGTAGAATTTGTTTCTTTCTTATGGCTGAATAGTATACCACTGTGTATATGTACCACATCTTCTTTTTCCATTCATCTATTGATGGACACTTAGGTTGCTTCCATTTCTTGACTATTGTAAGTAGTGCTGCGATAAACACAGGGGGTGTATATGTCTTTTTGAATCAGGGATCCTGTTTTCTTAGGATAAGTTCCTAGGAGTGGAATTCCTGGGTCAAATGGTATTTCCATTTTTAGTTTTTTGAGGAACCTGCATACTTCTTTCCACAATGGTTGAACTAATTTACATTCCCACCAACTGTATACAGTGTAGGAGGGTTCACCTTTCTCCGCAACCCAGCCAGCATTTGTTGTTGCTTGTCTTTTGGATGTTGGCCATCCTAACTGGTGTGAGGTGATATCTCATTGTGGTTTTAATTTGCATTTCTCTGATGCATAGCGATGTGGAGCATCTTTTCATGTTCCTGTTGGGCATCTGAATTTCTTCTTTGGAGAAGTGTCTGTTCAGGTCCTCGGCCTATTTTTCTTTTTAATTTTGATATGATTAATATACAATCACATCAGCAACATTGTGGTTACTAGATTCCTCCCATTATCAAGTCCCCACCACATACCCCATTACAGTCACTGTCCATCAGCATAGTAAGATGCTATAGAGTCACTACTTGTCTTCTCTGTGCTGTACTTCCTTCCCCATGCCCCGCCCCATGTTATGTGTGCTAATCATAATGCCCCTTATTCCCTTTCTCCCTCGCTTCCCACCCACCGTCCCCAGTCCCTTTCCCTTTGGTAACTGTTAGTCCATTCTTGGGTTCTGTGAGTCTGCTGCTGTTTTGTTCCTTCAGTTTTTTCTTTGTTCTTATACTCCGCAGATGAGTGAAATCATTTGGTACCTGTCTTTCTCCGCCTGGCTTATTTCATTGAGCATAATACCTTCTATCTCCATCCATGTTGTTGCAAATAGTAGGATTTGTTTTCTTCTTATGGCCGAATAATATTCCATTGTTTATATGTACCACATCTTCTTTATCCATTCGTCTACTGATAGACACTTAGGTTGCTTCCATTTCTTGGCTATTGTAAATACTTCTGCGATAAATATAGGGGTGCATATGTCTTTATGAAACTGGGATTCTGCATTCTTAGGGTAAATTCCTATGAATGGAATTCCTGGGTCAAACAGTATTTCTATTTTTAGTTGTTTGAGGAACCTCCATACTGCTTTCCACAATGGTTGAACTAGTTTACATTCCCACCAGCAGTGTAGGAGAGTTCCCCTTTCTCCACATCCACGCCAGCATTTGTTGTTCCGATTCTTTTCTATGTTGGCCATCCTAACTGGTGTGAGGTGATATCTCATTGTGGTTTTAATTTGCATTTCCCTGATAATTAACGATATGGAGCATCTTTTCATGTTCCTGTTGGCTATCTGAATTTCTTATTTGGAGAAGTGTCTGTTCATATCCTCCACCCATTTTTTAATAGGGTTATTTGCTTTTTGGGTGTTGAAGTGTGTGAGTTCTTTATATATTTTGGATGTTAACCCCTTGTCAGATATGTAATTTACAAATATATTCTCCCATACTGTAGGATGCCTTTTTGTTCTGCTGATGGTGTCCTTTGCTCTACAGAAGGTTTTTAGCATGATTTAGTCCCATTTGTTCATTTTTTTATTTTGTTTCTTTTGCCTGAGGAGATGCATTCAGGAAAAAGTTGCTCATGTTGATAGTTAAGAGATTTTTGCCTATGTTTTCTTCTAAGAGTTTTATGGTTTCATGACTTACATTCAGATGTTTGATCCATTTTGAGTTTACTTTTGTGTATGGGGTTAGACAATAATCCAGTTTCATTCTCTTACATGTATCTGTCCAGTTTTGCCAGCACCAGCTGTTAAAGAGGCTGTCATTTCCCCATTGTATTGTGTATTATATGCTTGGGTTTATGTCTGGGCTCTCTAGTCTGTTCCATTCATGTATGGGTCTGTTCTTGTGCCAGTATCAAATTGTCTGGATTACTGTGGCTTTTTAGTAGAGCTTGAAGTCGGGGAACATAATCCCCCTGGCTTTATTCTTCCTTCTCAGGATTGCTTTGGCTATTTGGGGTCTTTCGTGGTTCTATATGAATTTTAGAACTATTTTCTCCAGTTCATTGAAGAATGCTGTTGGTATTTTGATAGAGATTGCATTGAATTTGTATATTGCTTTAAGCAGGGTGGCTATTTTGACAATATTAATTGTTCCTAATCATAAGCATGGGATGTGTTTCCATTTATTGGTATCTTCTTTAATTTCTCTCATGAATGTCTTACGGTTTTCAGTGTATAGGTCTTTCACTTCCTTGGTTAGGTTTATTCCTAGGTATTTTATTCTTTTTGATGCAATTGTGAATAGAATTGTTTTCCTGATTTCTTTTTCTGCTAGTTCATCATTAGTGGATAGTGTATAGGAATGCAACAGATTTCTCTGTATTAATTTTGTATCCTGCAACTTTGCTGAATTCAGATATTAGATCTAGTAGTTTTGGAGTGGATTCTTTAGGGTTTTTATGTACAATATCATGTCATCTGCATCTCTGCCCATTTTTTAATCAGGTTATTTGCTTTTTGGTTGTTGAGGTGTGTTAACTCTCTGTATTTTGGATGTCAACCCCTTATCGGATATGTCATTTATGAATTTATTCTCCCATACTGTAGGATGCCTTTTTGTTCTACTGATGGTGTCCTTTGCTGTACAGAAGCTTTTTAGTTTGATATAGTCCTACCTGTTCATTTTTTCTTTTGTTTCCTTTGTGCAAGAAGTTATGTTCATGAAAAAGTTGTCAATGTTGTGTTTCCTGTTTTTAACTGATTCAAAAGATATCTGCTTAAAGCACTAGTAATAATACTATATTGAGTGATTATTGATGTGGATAGTGAATGACCATATCACAAGTGATGGGAGGGAGGAACTGGAAATGATCTGTCCTTAACTTACTTGCACTACAGGTGGGGTTATATAGTGATATTTGAATTAGACTTGGACTGTTTTAATAAATGTCTATCATAAATTCTAGGGGTAGCCACTGGCTTTGTTTAAAGACAAGTGTAATGATAGAAGAGTCAATTCTCTAAGAAGACACAGCATTGGTAATGTATATGAACCTTATAAAATATCAAAATGCGTGAGGCAGATACTGGTGGAACTGAAATTGGGGAGAGAGAAATCCACTTTTTGAGTTGGAGTCTTCAGCACTCCTCTTGCAGAAGTTGATAGATCAAGAAAGCAGAAAATCACTAAGGATACAGATGACTTGAACATCACTATTAATCACTTTGAGCTAATTGACATTTATGGGATCCCTCATCCAACAACAGCAGGCACACATTCTTCTCAAGCTCATGTGGGGCAGTCACCAACACGGAACACACTCCATGCCATAAAATGTAATTTAGAAAATGTAAAATAATCAAAATCATACAAAGTATATTTTCAGACCACAGCTGAATTAAACTAGAAATCAATGACCAATAATAGCTGGGTCCTAAATATTTGGAAATCAAACAACCCATTTCTGAAAAAGCTATGAGTTAAATCAGAATTCTCAAGACAAGCCAAAAAAATATTTTAAACTAAGTAAACATGAAATTACAAGTTATGGAGTATATATTTGTTATCTGCCAGAGGGCCAGTCTGGTAAACACTTGTCATTAAATTTTATAATTCTTTGGAATGTTTTCTAACTTGTTAGTTTTTAATACCAACTATGCTTCTCTGCTGTTTATCTGGTGAGTTTAATTTTTCATGTATGTCAAGATTACTGATATATTTGGTGTGTGGTTTTTGGCTTTTCAGTTTATCTTTTTCTCTGCTTCTTTTATTTTTCACCTCTGGCTTTCCTGGATTTATAACATTTTCATTACATCCTCCCATTTCCTATTTTCTAGTAGTACTCCTAATAGTGTATAATGTAGTATAAATTGCATTTTGGTATGATATGGTAATGTGTAGGATATAGGATAATCTTATCTTAGAATGTAATTGTAAGATAATTCCTAAGGTACAAGTTAACAGTACCGAGCCATAATAATTTATTCAAAGCCCGTGTTGCTACCTGTCTTTCTGGTTCGCATTTTTTGGATTTTAGAAAGGCATTACAGCACATAGCACCTGTTACAAAGTAAGTTACACCAGGAGCAGGACCAGCAGGTCTGCACTGAGTCATGTGGCTGTTGATACTAAGTGGGACGATAAAGACCTTACATTTTCTCACACATTAGTTCAGATTATATTTTGCTGCCAGGTCAGTTTTACTTCAATTTTTAAGGGGAAAGGTTTCAGAAAATAACACTTGTAATTTTTTAGTTCACAATATCAGGTGAAAGGTTGTAGACCTGAATCCTTATCCTGTTCCTGAAGTACCATGGGCCAAAAAAAGCCATTTAAAAAAAAATTTCAGTCTCTCACATCCATCTTGTATGTTACCCTTTACTAGTATTTTGTGTCTCTTTTGAACCCCCAGTGTAGTAATCACTGTTTTTGCAATTACATTTATATTTAGCAATATGTTGCCCACTGTCTTGCCTGCCATTATTTTTTTGCATCCTACCTACTTCTTGTCCAGTCTCCTTTTGTTTTGAGGAAAAAATTTCCATTTGTCATTACTTACTCTGTTTGTAAGCCCTCCCTGGCTTTGTACGTCTAAATGTTTTCTCTCTCGCCCTTTCTCTTGAATGATAGTTTAGTTTGCAAAGGAGTCTAAGTTTATGCTTTATCTAAATGCTTTAAAGATAATATTTTATCAGGTTTCCACTTTTGCTGATGAATAAATGTCTTTTGACTCATGATGTATTTTTCATAGACAAGTCTGAGTTTTTTCCTCTGATAACTTTTAATGTTTTTTCTCATCCTTTGAGCTTAGTTGTTTGTGTTTTCAGTTTGAAAGATTGTATTTCCTTCTGTCTAGGGTTTCTATTTGGTACCTCTTAGAATCTGCCTATGTCCTTCAATTCTTGCTTGTGATCATCTTTATTTCTTTATCTCTTGATTGCCTGAAAGCCTCTTTCAGACTGTGTTTTTACTTCAAAAGCTTGGAATATCAACTCTTGTGTTTGAAGGGCTTGTCATCTCTTTTTGGTGACCTTCTCATGTAGTCCTTGGGAGCCCTCTGAGTCGTCTCATTGGTGCATCAGTCCAACACGAGCATCCTTCCTACTACAACACCCAGCATCAGCACCGTAACACTTCTGCCATGACCACCACATCACTGCAGACACAGAGGCTCTGACAACCCCATCTGATAATGTCAAACATGGAATCAGTTATAAGCAGACTGTTTGATAGTGACCACTTCCCAAATTCACATTATCCTGTCTGTTTTAACAAAGTGAATATGGGAATGCTTTCTCCCCACTGAGATATGTTATATAATATGGAAAACATAGCAAACTGTTTGGGCCTCATGATATTTTAACATTTAATGAATTATATTTTCAATTTCACAAAGAGGCATTTTTCTCTCCAAGATACACATATTGAACCTCTTGACATTTCCTAGATCATGAAGTTTTCAGGTAGCATCTGTATACTCAGTCCAGGATTGCTATTATCCTTTGAAACATTTGCCCTATTGCTGAATTTGGCTATGTTCTTAGGGACCATGGAGAACTCATTGCAAATGGACATAAGTGCCCTCACCCCCATCCTTTGAACTTCAGGTGAAAAGATATGCTTGTTTATTTCACAACAATTTTTTACATAATTGAATTTTTTTCTTAGCCCTTCAAGCTCTATACAGTTGGCCCTTGAACAATGCATTGGTTAGGGGAGTGGACTCCCCTCCATGCAGTCAAAAGTTCCATGTATAGCTTTTGACTCCCTGAAGACTCAACCACAGATAGCCTACTATTGATCAGAAGCCAATAACATAAACACTAACACATATGTTGTACGTTCCATGTGTTATATACCGTATGTAGTGAAGTAAGCTAGAGCAAAGAAAATATTTTTACAAATTGTCACAAATCTCAAAAAAAAGTCCAATATATTTATTGAAAAATATCTGAGTATAAGTGGATCTATGCAGTTCAAACATGTATTGTTGAAGGGTCAGCTGTGTATGTATTGGGATGTAAATAAGGAATACTTTGACAAATCTCTACAGGCTAGAGGTACTCAAATATTGACTCTGATATCACTCTACACATGGGCCAAAAACATTTTCTCTCCTAAATTTGTTCAAAATCTAGTAGCGGAGGTGGATGGAAGAATAGATCATTGCAGCACTATGTGAGTGTCACGTGAAGACAAATATTACCTCCAGTTGGATGTGCTCAGAGTACAAAGGACTCAGGATATGTCTCAGTGGGGTTTAATGTTGTTGAATTTCGCTTTTAGTAGCCACCTCAAAGGACAATCTTATTAATATAAAAAAATCAAAGTAATTCATTTGTGAAAGTGTTTCACAACTACTCTCCTGTGTACCCACAGTAGTTTTGGAGTGAAAAAAGTAAAATCAGAAGAAAAAGAGAAATTATAACAAATTTTTAACAAGATTTTCTGGTCCCCTGTTTCAACTGTTAATTTAGTTTCACACTTTTTTTTCTGGATTTTATTAGCCTTGGTAGTGAAACGTACAAAGTGGAATGAATAACATAACTTTCTGTTAATAGAGCTGTTACAGATTGGTGCTTGGTTCAGATAGGCATCATAACTAAAAGCAAAAATAAATGAATCTAGTATTTTTTGTGTGGAAGAGAAAAGGTCCTATGATAGACAGGAATGTGAGAAAAGAGTAAATCGTGTCTAGATTTTCCAATGAGAGTCTTGAGAAGGGAGAAAAATCTGATGGCTAGCACTCACTAAAGTACTCATTTATTCAAGAAACATTTATTAAGGTCAGCTATGGATTCACTCTTGTTCTAGATGCTGGTGAAGCAGCAGATAGCAAAATAGGTAAGAATCTATGTTTTTCTGGGATGTAGGTTCCAGTGTGAAAGCAAATAACAAAACATTAACTAGACAACATGCAGATTATTCAGTGGCCAGAGCTATGGAGAAAAAGAGGGAAGTGTGTGAGATTTCCATTGTTTGCTTAGAGTATCCTCCCGCTGAGCTAGCCGTATTCTGTTCATGAAAAGATCCAGTGGAGGTGAGGGGAAAAATCCCTAGGCCTGTCAAGAAGGAGAACATTCCAGGGGATGGAATATTAAGGGCAAAGGAGGAACTTGCGGTGTTTTACAAACTGTACTGAGAATTTGTGGCTGCTGGGGAGTGAATGGAAAGTAGTACAAGTTCAAATGTACAACCAGAGAGGGGTTTCTTCAGTATTATGGAGTCATTTCTAACACACATACATCACCCTGGTATAAATGCTCCAGATTAAAAGGCTACAAATACATGTGGATTCCATCTTACCAGGGAAGGTTGCTTCATTATAACTGCCCAGCCCAATTTCTTCTTTACCTTCCCAATAATACCCTATGCTCTAATCTTATGGAATTCTTGATGCCCTTCATTTTGTCTGTGTTCTTTCTGGAAGCCAATATTTTCACAAAGAACTTGCTTTGCTTAGAATGTTTTCCTATTCTCTCTCACTTTAGCCTAGATGCTATTCTTACTTAAGAGCTTAAATAAATGCCTGGACTCCTTTAGATCTTTCTTCCCCTAGAATTGTTTCAGTATGCCTCAGTGTGCGACTGTTTTACACGGCACCTCCCTTAGTCACTTCAAGCACACTGTATTTTAATGTGGTCTACTTTCCTGCCTCTCTACCTATGCCTTAGGTTTCTTGAGTAAAAAGCCTTTGTTTTACCTATATACATATTTCCCCTATGTCAAGCCCAAGTCTTGGCACACATAACTGTGAATAAACAAAAATTCATTTGGCCTTGAAAGTGATGATTCCCATGATTATCTTAACCTCAGAAATCACAGTCATCTTGCTTTTTATTGAAGTTTTCCACTCTGAACAAACAGAACAATGTCATATTTTTTAAAAATGACTTTGAGTTGGCTTCATTAGCATTAGGAAAAAGAAAATATGGACGAGGGGAATCTAGCCACTAAGAAAAAAATCTTCTGCAAAATCAGTGAAAGCAAAGTAGATAGCTGGTTGTATGTATGAGTAATGCCATTCTTTGACACATGCATCTCAGGGTGAAGAGTTCTACTTGTAAAGGAGATTAGGCAGTTGGTTAGCCTCTAATATGAAAGCAGTATTTCTTATGTATTCAAAATAGGTCCAATGTCTTATTGAATGCTTGACCTTCCAATTGCCCACACAGTTCTTTGTTTGAAGTACTTGAGTTTTTAAATTAAGTAGATAAGGATCCTCAAAAAAGTGGTGATAGGAGAAGAATAAAGTAGTTCTGATCCTCCTAAATTTTTTTTGTTAATAAATTCAAATGGTTCATGTAAAAATTACCTTCTTATAATGGATATTGCTTTTCCTTATTTCATCATTTTCAGGTATAGTTATACAGTCTTTCTGGTTAATGCTGTGAAATGGTGTTCTAACAATTATAGCCAGAGGGCTTCTGTTGATTAAATATATATATTGTGCTATTACTTTCTTGCGTATCTTGTCATCTTGGGCAGTGGTGAAATCAACTCCAAAATGTGACCCCTAGAATTAATCTTGTTTATATATCCATAAACAGTTTATGCCAAGACATGTTGATGGCTCACAATACATACTACCTAACATTAACAAAAATATATAATCTGGGCAAAACATACCTCTTATATGAGTAAATATCTCAATGTAATGTACGAATAGAAAATATACATAAACACACACACACACACAGACACACACATATATATATATTTCCTGATGGTGATCAAATAAGAATGGCTTGATATGATTCGATTTACACACACATATATATAATGTAAATTTAAATGTTTACATGTGTGTGTGTGTCTGTACTCTCACTCACTTATTTATTTGTGTGTGTGTGAAAGTACTGAGTGACCAAATTCAGTTTTGAACTTATAGTCCTGGATTCTTCTCTACTTTGTTCCAGCTGAGCTAACAGATTTGTAATAACTCATATGAAGTGTTGTTCAGTGTTCTTTCAGTTATTTCTAGAGTCATGAAGTCAGTGAATAGTTTCTTAAAACCAGGTCTAAAAACATCAGGGTATGATTAACGATATGTGGATAGATATTGCTAAGTCATCTTTAAATGATGAAACTGAAAACCCTTAGATATTTTTACCCAAAGTATTGTCTAATACCACTTGCAATGCTTAAAGGATCTGCTTTCAAAGCATTACTGAATAAGTGGAAATGTGCATTGCACGTCTCTTTTGCTCACCTACAGCAAAATCATAGCAAAGAAACCCAGCTGGACAGCTTGGGGTGTCTTTGTTTGAATCTCTTTGTGGACTCAAATTCAGTTCGTTCAGTAAATACTGATCACAATAAAAAGAACTATCCTAAGGATTATTCGTGGCCAGTGTAGCCCACCTCACATGACAGATCTAAAAGGAGGATGCAGATTGATTCCTTCAAATGTCTGTAAGGTATGTCAGATTTCATGTCAATCCAGGGGAGTCATTAGATACAATATTGAATCTCATATCTGGGCTTGAAAAGATACCTACTCTAAGCTCATCAGAATAGATATATTAAAAAGATTCACATCACCATATGTTGGTGAATATATAAATCTAAAGTAATGCTCATACATTGCTGGTAGGAGTGTAAATTGGTAAAAACACTTGGAAGAAATGTTTGGCAGTTTGTACTAAAGCTGAAAATGTAAATTCCCTTTGACCCAAGAATTCCACTCCTAGGCATATAACCAAGAGAAATTGCATGTTATGTATACTAAAAAAATACATGTACAAATATGTTCATAGATTCTTTAATCATAATAAGGAAAGGCAATAAAACACCCCACATACCCATTGACAGTAGAATAGGTAAATGAATTGTGACATATTGGTTATAATAGAACATGACAAAGCAATGGAGAAGAATGAGCTTATAATATATTCAACAACATGGATAAATTTCAGACATAATATCGAGTGAAAGAAATTAAACACAAAAATGGCACATTCTAGATGATTGTATTTATACAAGGTGCAGAAATGAGCAAAAATAATCTAAGGTGATAAAATTCAGGGTAGTAATTACCCCTGAGGTGTACTTACAGTGGAGGGTGTGGGGAAGCCTTTGTGGTTACTGGAAATGATATGCAACTTGATTTAGATGGCAGTCGCATGGGTGTCATTCTATGAAAAAAAACATCAATCTACATAGACTTAAGATTTGTGTATTTTGATGTATGTGAGTTTTATCTCATGCTCAAAATATAAGCACATCAACCTGTTTTGGAACCTAGATCTCCCTTCTATTTGCTGGGGGTAGAAAGAGCTCTCTGGGCTGAAAAACGGGATATGGTTACAATCTGATGATCAGAACTGGGGCCTTAGGGTATAGGCTCTATTGGGACCAGCTACAGTGGATCAGGAAGAACAAGAAAACAAGAAGCAGGGTAGAGAGAAATTCCAGCTGGGAAATGGGAGAAGATTCCAAGAAAAGGCTTGACAATAAAGAAGGGACAAAAAGGAGAAGGTTCAGGAGGTTTACCCTGGACACAGGAATGACAGATAGATTGTAGAGTATCTGAGGCAGGAGAAAAAGTGTCTAGAAAACTGAGTTAAGTTAAACACAAGATCCCTTATCCTCTCTCTAGGGTAGAGAGGGGATGTGCTTTCCCCTGGTCCACTTCTACCCTGTGGGATCTCTGAAGTTTGAAGGCAGGCCCCCCAACAAATTCCTCAAGGGTATACCACTGGACACATATATACCATAATGTGCTGGTTCATTAGCCATTGCATTCAGCATCTCCATCAAAGCTTTGTCAGTTTTCACAACCCAAGTTACCCGAGTCTGTCACTGCGGACAGAAAGTGATGAGTAAGATATGAAGTAGGTGTGTGCATGGAATCTGAGCTGTTGCTGAGATATGACTGTGAATCTAAAAAGGCTCTGTCTTAGCACAAGGTTTACTTGCATATAAAGTTCAAGTATTATGTTTTAGTTAAGACTGAGTCTGTTCATTCAATGCCAACCATAATCAAAAGAACTAATTCCCATTCCTTATCTCTGGAGTGACATGGATATATTTAAAGTTGCATGGTAGAGTCTAGGTTTACAACTGCTCTCCCAAGTGTAATTGTTAATTACATCCATTTTTCTCTCAAACGTGTCTTGGTTTGGATGATAAAATGTATGGTTATCCTACCTACCCTTTAGGTCACTATACTTATGCTCCTCTTGTATCCATGTACATTATTTTAATGATGATCATGGGATATTGAAGTGTATTGTTTTCCATCCGCTCCCATCATTGACGATTTCTTTTTTGTTCTTGCCATGTATTCAGTGAGTATTTGCTGAGTGAATATGTGAATCATTGAAAAAACTGGTGAAGAGAAAAATGAATACAGATGACTATGATGGTAGAGCGTTGCCTTTACCATTGAAGCTGTTTGGGAAGGACAGTAGTTCAAAGGTGCAGAAAAACAGGTGACTACCTTGGGCATCTGGAAGAGGCATTTCTTAACAAATAGATCCTAATTTAGGAGACAAAATATCTCTTGCATACTTCAAGTTATGCTAGGTAAAATTAATGATCAATCCATAGTCATTCATGTATTTCCAAAAATAGATAATTATGCCATTGAGTTCAGGTCAATTAGCTTGTTAAGTAGAGTTTATCTGGGATAGGAGTGTGGGAAGGGGAAAACCATCCATCATCTCAAGCTGTATGAAGAAAGTCTGCACTGCAAGTATGTGCTTTATCAGCATGACTGCAAACTTTTCTTAACACTTTTAGCTTCAAAGACTTTTTTTAAAATTTAAATCCAGTATGTGTTTATTGCTGACATGTGTTAAAAATCTTGCTTATACTGTACACAGATATCTCTCCAAAGCCAATAGTCCTACATTGTTTGTTTCCTAATTAGCACAGATACTATGTGAAAAATGCAAGAGACATCTGCGAGGTGGAGATGTTTATCAGTTTTAATTGATATTTTTGTCCTGGGTAGTCCACAGGCACTGATAGTCTTGGCTCATCTTGGAGATTCCTTTAATGAACACACTTTCCCGATACATTAAACATACCTAATTTGGAGGCATTTTTCATAAAGTTCTAGTTTCACCTCACCTCATGCTTGGTGGCAAAGTTGAACAGCAACAATCATATTTTCTTGTCCGGAATGATTTAGAGTTTTAAGTAAAGTCAAGGAGTGTCATCAATGTTTTGAGGTCAGAATTTTGTAAATTGCATAGTACAGAGAACTCAATGTAAAATGTGCTACTCACCATGAAGCCTTTAAAAAAATCTGCATTAACTAATCTGCAGCAAAGCTTGAGGAATAGACTTCAAATAACCTATAGAATTATTTTTTAAAATAAAATATAGGTGTCCCTGTAGCCACTAGCAGATAGTTGGTAGCCCATGTATAGTATTTGTGGTTCTACGCAGTACCTTCCCTCTCTTTCCCCACATATACACACACATACTTTATATATACCAATTTTGCACTCATAATGAACTTTGTGCTCCTGTGCTAGAATTGCACACTGACTAGTCATTTTTTTTTCCCCTGTTTGACCTACTAAGAAATCTACCAACTGAAATTAGGGCCATTCCTGCATTCCTAAAGTCTGGTAAAGTAACTGACATAGCAAAGGAACTCAGTAAGTAATTGATGAATGAATAAAAATCTTGGGCAAGCAATGAGACACTTGTGTCATCATGTGTGGAGTGGAGATAATACTATCTAACCCATATTGCTTTTTTCAAACAAATACCTTATATAAAATACTTAACTCTTCATCTAAAATATATTGAGTATATCACAGAATCAAGATTTATATTTTTGACATAAATTGATACGATATTCTTTATGGCACTTTTGCATATATGAGTAACCTTGGATTTAGCCAGAAATATCCATGGCCTCAGAGAGGATTAGAATTATTATAGAAAGAATGCAAAGAGGAAAGATAGCTGACCATTTAGTTAAAAGGGGCTTTTAGTTGGGTAGTGGTGATGGTGCATTTGCACACAGGTCAAGACTAAATATACGAATGCATTCCCTATTTATAAGTGTCAGTCAGAAGGGGGTGCTGATGTGTATTGAGAGTCAAAATCCTCTCAATTAGTCATCACAGCAAAGTCTTACGTTTGAAATTATTATCTGCATTTAATAAAAGGGGACACTAAAATGAGTGGTGAATTCAAGTGTCAGTGACAGACTGATATTTGAAATCCAGTTCTCTCAGAATCATGCTCCTTAGGGCCAGCAGACAGAGACAGAATAAAAGGGAGTGTTTCAGGCAGGGAAAAGCACTGAGGGAGGACATCATGAACCATGAGATATGTCTGTGAATTGCCTTTTCTACTCCGTGTTTTCTACAATCTTTAAATCAAAGCAAAGCAGAGTTAGACAGGACTTCATTAAATTTGATCTAACTCCCTGACCTTATTCCTGTCAGTGATGAACTCTTCAATGGAAATTTTTCTGTGTCCTTTCTTCAGATTTCTCCTATTTTCTCACCCAGAAAGCACTCAGATTTCTTAATCAAAAACCTAATAGTAATGGTAAAAAAAAAAGCGTTATATACTTTTATCTAGTAGCAACCTTCAGAAAGCAAGCATTAGGAGGAGGAAGGATTATGCAAATGAATTTTCAAGGAGATTTGAAATTATTAAAAAATTTAAAAAGTGGGTCATATTATTTTTATAAGGTGTGATAATTAATTCATCTCTTATTTTTCATGCCCAGACTGAGCTCCATACCCTGCTCTTTTTCACTAAAACTATTTTTTCCTTATTTCCTTGCCTGCTGACTTCATGTTAGCTCCTTCCAATGAAGCTCACAGGAGATACTGGAATATAGGACTAAAATGAAAAACAATGAAGACAATTCCTTCCTGCTTCTGGTATCATTAGGGTGGCAGTTATTAGCAGTTCCAGGAATAATGTGGGAAAGGAATGATCCTGGTCTCCAGTAGCCGAAGAAGAGGCAACGTTTTTTTGTAGGATCTTAAAAAGGCATGTTCAGTTTCACAGCAACAAGTGAAAACTTTGGATCCTAACCCAGAGGCATCAGTGCTGCTGTCCAGGAACCATCCCTTTTCCTCAAACCTTGCCTTACTTTTGCGTTTAAACTCTTTTAGCACCAATTCCTGTGTTAAATTCTTTCTGTTTGAGATATATATATAAAATATGTAAAGAATTTACCTCTATATACAGGATTCTAACTAATATACTTACAAGTACTGTTTTGAGAAAATATTAAAATTTTAAAAATAAGACTAATTTCACTTAATATAGATAGAATTTATTAGTATATGATATTATGGCTCATGATTAAACTCAGTCTTGTCAACAGTGTATGGTTCAAGTAGCCAAGTTAACTGAAGATTTTTATCTTTATACCTCTGCGATGAAAATTATTGTCTGTTTCAGGTTTTTCTAATACCTTACAGAGAAATCACTTCCTTTGATTTCTTAAATATTGTTGGTCTGCAAACAACCATGTTGGCTCAGCAAAGCAGTTGATAATATTTGCTTGGCAACTTTGGAAAACCAAAGATTGTCTCTTTTGGTTTTTGATCATGCTCCTTGTTAATATACCAATACACTTTTAGGAGATAAAGAATTGTGCTGTTACATCAGCATCTTTTTAAAGCCACATCTATACAGCGCTAGGGTTTTCCTAAAAGAAATGTGCCTTATAAAGAAATATAGATTTTCTAGTTGCCTTTCCTTTAAAAGCTATTTTTTATGCTTGGAAAGAAAGAAAAAAAATCATTTCTCTTTTCCTTTATCTCTCTCTGTCTTACACACACACACACACACACACACACACACACAAACACACACACCCCTTTACTTTATTATACAAGGCTTCCTTGTATTTAGTAAGTTTCCCTCATTTTATTTATATCAGAATATACATTCAGACATTCAGAGTTTGGGTCCAATACGATTGAAACAAGGTAGGAATAGAACAAAGATGTAAAATTTTGCAGTAATTTTTCCATTAATAGAATCTAATCTCTGCACATGTTGTCTTAGAAACAAAGTTGGTATGACAGCAAAAGAAAAAACAACTCATTTCTTTTCAGCATAATTGACTTAAGGAAAGCAATAATCCTTTGCTAATTTCTTCCATCAGAACAAGCATATGTTGTAAAAAATCACATTTAGAACAAAAGTAAGCTACATTAAGTGCCAAGAGAAAATGCAAAGAACAGTTTGCTTTCTGAGTATGTCAGATTTTCAAGGTTCTAAGAAAGGGCCCTTTTTATGGTATAGGTGAACTCTTTCCAAACAAAGACCACAAGATCTTGAGGGATCCCAACCTTGCTGTTTCAGATTATTTCAGTGTGATACCGACTTTTTTCCTCATGGACTGTGTTGTTTGAATATTGCAACATAAATCAAGGCAATTTAGGATGCAGAAAAACCATTTTGAGGAAATGTTTATTTGTTTAAAGTGGTAGAAGTTTCTCTTAGTGTATTAACTGGCTTCTACTGCAAAGCAAACCAACCCTGAAACATAGTGCCTTGTCTTAGTCTGTTCAGGCTGCTGGAATAAAAGTATACTTGAGACTGGTTGGTTTGAACAAGTAATATTTATTTGTCCAAGTTCTGGAAGCTGGGAAGTCTGAGATCAAGGTGTCTTCAGTTTCTGGGTCTAGTGGGAGCCCCCTTCCTGATTCACAGAGGGCTATCTTCTCTCTGTGTCTGCATCCAGTGGAATGAGCAAGGGGCTCTCTGGGGTCTCTTTTATATGGGCACTAATTCCATTCACAAGTGCTTTCATCTCATGACTGAATCACCTCCAAATACCATCACACTGGAGATGTGAATTTCAAGAGACACAAATATTCAGTCTGCAGCAGCCTTAAAACAAGAAACATTTATAGAGTCCAGGATCAACCAATTATGGCCCATGAACTAAATCTGACAAATAGCCAGTGTTAGTAAAACTCAAGAGATAGGAATGTCTTTTACATTTTTGAAGGATTATAAACAAGCAAAGAAGGAAATGATCTAGAGAAGGCATGTAGCTCACAAAGCCCTAATTTTGGCCCTTTCCATAAAAACTGTGTCCACCTCTGATCTCGATCATGCTCTTTGTTGGTTGGAAATGTACAGTGGGCTCAGCAGTGTGGTTCTTTTGGTCTTTGCTAGGCTCCACCTCACATCTGTTGTCAGTTGCCTCTCAGTTAAGTGGCTTTGTTTCTGAGGACTAGGAGCCCTTGGCCTGGGGTGTTGGGAGGAACTCGGCCATGTGGCTCTCATCCAGTAAGTTACCCAGACTTGTTCACATGTGGCTGGCAAAGCTCGAGGGAGGAGTAGAGAAGTACGCAGTCCTCTTGAGCCTCTACTTGGAGCTGTCACAGTGTCACTTCCTTCACATTCTGTGGGTCCAAGTCATAGGACCAGAGAGGCAGGATGTGTAGCTGTTTTTGCAAACTACTACACCAGGGCTATAAGAGTGGTGGAGCTTTATCTGCAGTGGTAATTAGGAAGAGGAGAGCTGTTGGCTACCCACACTGCTTGGTCCAGATTCCATTTTGCTTGCTTCATCTTGGCACCTCTTGGTCCTTTATCACTGGCGTGGCCTTCATGCTGGCCTGCTTCACTGTTAGCCTTCTGTGGTCCACTTTCCCTGCCTCTCTTTGCATAGATACCAAACATGCCTGCCTCAGCCTGGATACCATGAGCTCATAAAGTACAGTCAGAGGAATCAGAAAGAGGCCCCCATTATCTCCATCAAACACATTTGGCAAATTAAGCACAGATTGGAGGTCAGAGAAGGTCACTGCATATGGCAAACCTGTAAACTCATTTTCAGGAGCCCCGGTTGCAGCCTAATTCCAGATCTCCGTATCCTCTTGCTCTGAGTATCAGCTGAGACTGACTCCAGAGAGAATCTGATGGTGTCTTGTTTTAAATACCTGTTCTTATTTCATTTATTTGGAGCTCACAGGATGGCAAGTGGCATCCCGTGTCCTACCTCCAGGCTTGGAAGAGGGCATCTACATGAGCTCTGAGAAACAGGACAGGCCAGACTTTTCAAAGGGGTTGTAGAGAGGAAATTATTAGGAAATAATGGTTGGGTTCATGAGTTTATGTTGTGTTGGAAATTGGGAGAAGGCTGAGCTTAATTTTCTATTTACCTAGAGATTATGATGATATGAGAACACATTCCTATCTCTGCTGTATATTTTATATGTCATTATATAAAAATAAGATATGCCAAACTTAGTCTATAATGAGCCTGATTAAAAAAAAATTGTTTTGCTTCCATAACTTTTTGTCAACAGGCACCTGAATATTGATGTGAATTTTTAAATAGAGTCCTCTCAATCCATATCTCATTACATCAGTATCTGAAGGGATGTAATACCTGGGACATTCAGTAAAATAACACAAAGATTAGCTAAATATTACTAGATGCATCACTTTGCAATGAAAGCAATGTAAAATTTGCTAGAAAATTTATTCAAGCATGACTGCATGTAATTAAAACATACTATGAGATCTGTTATGAATTTTCAACTAATGAAAACATTTCATTCGTTCTGAGGAAAAGGCAATATAACCAATATAGATTTTCTTTATTTGTTCAAATTCTGCTGTATTGTTCTGAATGACCCGTGCTCTATGTAGTCCCTTACTCCTGGTGCTGGGAAGTCAGTGTCTGCTTTTATCCTCTCCTTTTCCTGTGGTCACACGTTACTATCTTCAGTTCCTAGACATACCATTAAACTGCATTGTATAACTTCAATCTGCAAGTATTTCTTTAGGGAATTTTGTTTCTGCAAGAAACCAGGAGTGATTTCCCATTGTATAGTGTTCTGAAAATGTCCACTGTCTGACTTTCTGGGTGGGGATAAAAAGAGAGTCTGCATTTGGTCATCTTTGTAACAAAACAGATCAATTGGTACCCTCTATGTATGTGTGTAGTTTAGTACCTCTATGTCTTTGGTAGCAAAAACTCAGTCATCTTACTCTCAGAGCATTCCATGTCCTGTGTTTATAGACCTGGCCCATTTTCATTTTCCTGTGTCTTTTATAATCTTTTCAGATCATTTTAAGGGTTAACTGAAAGGTGAGTTTTTGGACAAACAGACCTGACTTTGAGTCCCAGTTCCATAACACATAGCTGGGCAAAGCTGAAATAAGACACTGTATGCTCCGAGTCTCTATTATTAACTCTGCAAAGTGGAAGTAAAAATATGTGTCTCATATTGCTGTTGGGAAGATTAAAAATAGAAATGCATATCAATCAATCACTCTGTGTCTGGAACAGTGTTATATTACTGGGAAGTATGTTATTTTATATTTTTAAGTCTGTATGAGGGACACTCTTTTCTCCCTTCACCACTTTCATTGAGACTGTCCAGAGACTCACTCTGCTGCTGTTAATATGTTAACAGAGACTTAATGGATAAGCATTTTGATACTAGATGAGGGGCTAAATTCTCTTCAAATGCTGCATCTTTAGGACTCAGCCACATGTGAAAGAAACTCAGTGCATGTGGCTCTACTATGTACAGATTTTATTTGTTTTGTTCCTCAGTTTAAAAAGTACTCAAAGGCAGGAGATATGGGATCCATGCAGTGGCTTCAACAATACTTTATCATCTGCTCTGCCATCCTTAGCCCGCCGAGGAACTTGTGAGCATTGCATCTCATTCTAGGCTGGAGGAGCAGCTGAGGGGGGAAACAAAGACCCGTTGACTATATATATACATAGTCGCCCAAAAACACCTTCTTGCATATCCTGGCCAGTCAACTTCTGCTCCTGTCACATGACAATGCCTTTACATGTTTTGTTTGCTTGTTGCCTTTTTTTTAAGGTGAGCATATTTTCTTGCCAGAGAGATCAGCCCCTTTAGGTAAGGGATGGCATTCCCCTAGAAATGATTCAACTATTCCCACACTTTAGATGTAAACTAGGAGGTATGGCAGAATGTCAAGACTAAGCTGAAACATACCTACAAAGGAAAGAATTTTAGGTGGTCTTAAATTATGGAGCATTTTTCCCTTCTTGAATTGTGAGAAAGGTCAGAGCAAGTATACTGTTTTAAGTTTTTTTTATACTCTTACTTTTCTTTACCCTATGTATCAATATAATATAAAGAGCTTACAGAGCCTAATACGATGGTGTAGGGAATAAAGTCATGGGACAGAAGTAAAAACTCTGGTCCATTACAAGTCTTCTCCCTCTCTGCTGACACTTGGGATGAATTAGCAGTGATCTGTAAAAATCATCAACAGTAATTCTGAGAAGTGCCTGCCTGGTGGTGAAATCCGAGATAGCTCACAGGAAGGAATGATTATGAGGAGTTTGGAGGGGGTGGGCTGCAGCTAGGCAGGCAGTTCAAAAGTGGAGAAAAGCTCCATAATTCCCAAGATATTAGAGGAAGATGTTTCTTGACAAGATGGGAGCTGGTGTTGGGATACAAGCATGTGAGGAGCAAGGTCTTAGGAAGAGTCAAGAACTGGACAGATCCTGCACTGCCATCAATGGGAATGGGACCTCATTTTTCTTGGTCAGAGTTTCCACTTGTGCTAAATCAAAGCATTATACCAGAACAGATTCAAATTTTTTGTCTGATACATTTTTCTGGAATTCTGAATTTTAATGTGGATCTGATGAGCCTGGAGAGGGTGCAAAATGCTTTGCAGTAAGCAAGGTACGGGATGAGCTGAAGATGACTTGCTCCATTCTCTCCAGCAAGGGTTTGAACACTGCATCTTTGTGCATGCCTACTGTAAGTAGTGTTCTGAAAATGCGTTATCAAGTACTTGCTCTTCTGTTTCCCAGTGGAGACACCGTTTCATTCATTCTACAGCTATTCATGAGGAATATTCCAGACAAAATTATGTATACATAGATCGCCAGAGAAAGCTGGCTGGGAAATCATTAGCTATGGTATAAATAATAGCAAAATTGCTGCTGAAGTGTTATTGAAGTGCAGATAAAGGAAAATTTTGTTTATCTAGGGAATTAAAACTTCTTGGGAAAGCAGCCTTTGAGCTGAGATTCCAAATATGTGTAGGGGTTTAATGGGTGCAGAAGGTGGATGGTGCATTCCAAGTTCAGAGATGAATTATGGAAAAACATGGAGTTGTAAATGAAAAGGTTAAAGCAGAAAGGTGCCAGATCCATAGTGTTAACTGGGAAAAGACAGAGAAATGAGTTTTCCTTCTCCCTTCCCTCCCACCTTTCTTCCTATACTTTTTAAAAGATAAGTAATCTGATTCAGGGAAATAGAAGGCATTTATCTAAGGTCACATTACTCATGCAGCAGCTTGGAGTTGTGTTGATTCTTCTGACTTCCAGGCTGCCACTAAAAGATGAGATGGAGTCAGATCATGAAGCAGCTCAAATTCTACAACAAACAATCAGACTTAACTACTCATGGGCATCAGAGGCCAAAGGCATAGCACAGCCTGGCTTGGGGTTGAGTAGATAAGTTCAGTGCTGGTGGGAAGAATATGATCAGAATTGGGAAGATTAGTAAGAAAATGGAGGTGTTTTTCTAGGCAGGATCTGAGGAATGTCGAGAAGGGATGGGAGAAGATGGACACCAGTGCAAGAAGGAAAATGTGCTAATTGCTAACATGTCCCACAGATTTGATGTGAAAATCTTGACCACAATAATCCATTCTCTTGGGTCTAGTTACCTATGCAAGTCTGCAGTGGTGTAGTGGTGACTGTTTATAAGATCCTGTGATTGTAGACAGTTGAAAGTATATTATCTTCAATTACATTTATGGGAGAGAAAATTGGCATACAGAGAGGCTGGTCTTGTTAAAGACCATTTCTTCTTGTTCTGTTGGCAGAACGCTGGCCAGGTGAGACACACCTGTGACTGTTGTTTCTACTGCGACACTTACTATCAAAGTACCCATCTCCAGCATCTGTGCTAGGTCATGTGTCTATCCTACCTTCTCACCTTGCTGTCAGATACATCAACCTTCCCAATTCTGCTATCATCCCTATCAACCCAAGCCTTTGTTTTAGTTTCTCCCAAGTATCATCTCAGAAAATGAATATATGTATTAAGAAGAAAGGGAAGCAATTGAATCCTATATCGAAAGCATTCTGGTGACTGTGCTAATTGCTCAGCTAGGTCCTACATCATTGTATAGCCTATCTTGCATGTTACCCACAAGTAATTTCCCCAAACATGTTTTCTGTCATTCAGTAGCTAGTACCATGCTTCTAAGCTTCTGTTTTCTAATTTGGATGAATGAGTGAACTTGGCTGAGGGGATGCATTGTCAGACCTGATTTATGTCGTTGTCAATCCAAACTGCTTAGCTCTGCAGCTGAAATTATCCTTACATGCCCATTGTTCAGAGTTCAGAAAAACACCGTCTGTTCTATTGTTCAGCCACAGTCAGGATGCAGATTTTCTGTGCCACTGCTATTCTTTTCCCTCTGCATCAAGCTTTCCTACGATAACAGATGACTCTACAGCAGAGGTTTTTGGAAGCCTCACAGGAC
The DNA here is from genome assembly GCA_032199065.1 of Smutsia gigantea. Classification (NCBI taxonomy): domain Eukaryota; kingdom Metazoa; phylum Chordata; class Mammalia; order Pholidota; family Manidae; genus Smutsia; species Smutsia gigantea. Next base: position 122,986 of record JAVSCE010020096.1, on the reverse strand, counting down.
AGGAGAGAACAGTTTTATAAATGGGCAGCCATGTGCTGGAGGTGACAGGAAAACTATCCAAAAGCCTAAATAACTTCCAGCTATTTTTATTTTCATAGAATATATTCAAGCTCTAATGAGATAACCAGTTTCTTTTTTCATTATCGCATAAGCCATTGAAACTGTGGGTCTCCCTTCTTATACAAAAAGAACAGCAAGTAGGCACTATACAGAAGGCATGTTCATTGATTATTGGCATGAAGTCCTGTGTGATTTATCTGAAGGTAAAAAATAGGCTTTTCTCTATATACCTTTCCTGTACCAATCAGAATGCACTAGGAAACAAAAGCTATACTCAGAATTATTTGAGGTAAAACAAAAGGGAAGGTGCACTGATCTTGGGAGAACTTGCTGCTCTTACCACCCCTGAGCCTCAGTGAATTGAGTGGTTATTGGAACCTAGAACTTGAGAGCTGTGCAGAGGTGTCTGTCTACCTTGAGAGAAGAGTGGCTTTTGGTTTTAGGACATGGCCAGCCCTAGCTGTGTTCCAAGGAGGGATCCAGGGCAATATCTAACTGCCTACTTGCCTCCTTTCCTCATATCTGTTGGGGCTCCCCATTCGCTGAATACAAGTGGAACCAGAGAAAGAAGAATCCCAGTGTTGCTGCTGTCATGGTGACATAGTCGGCCACCAAGAGGACAAGCAGGATGGAGTGTGGAGAGGGTCAATCTGGAGAAGCAAACAAAGGATATGTAATAACATTTTTGTTAATACTTCCTTTACTCATTTTCTCTTTGAAATCAGCCTCTCTTTAAGGTTAATATTTTAACCGATTGGTTGATCACTGAATTTTGTTCAAGGTCAAAACTCAATTATGTCCCATGCTTGGTATGTCTGACCCATACCAAGCCTTTGATGACAAATGTGTGGCTGAGGAATTTGCTCAGAAAGGCAGAAAGGACCTGCTCCAGCTCTATCACCCCTTAGCATGGTTATAAAACCCTTGCCAATTCTTTACCTCACTGGCTTCTCACAACAAGATCGTGGGATAGGCAGTTCCCACCCCACACCAGAGGTGGGAAAGCTGAAGTCATGAAGCTCACTTGTCTGGGCTGACATGGTGCTTCTTCTCTGGGCTCCACATTCTTGGTCCTGGGCTCCATGCACTCCTTGGGCTGAGGGAGCTGCTGTCTGAGCATGGTCTCTAAAGGATGCTATCGTTTAGAAGACTTAATAACTTTTCTATAATATTGCACAGAGCTTGCTTAGATATACCACATTTGTCCCTAACAACTAGCTCAAATTTTGAAATGTGAGTCATTGATGATAGGCAGCAAGGGCCAGAGCAGTGGCAAGTGGGTTGTTCAGATTCTAATAAAAGCTGCTGGTCTGGAATGATTTGTCCAGCTTCAGCTTTTTTCAGAGACTTCATACTACACTGGAGCCAAGCCCTCCTCAGAGTAGTTTTGATGAATCTAGCAACAGTTCTGTACCTCATGCCTTCATATGTAGGGAGCTCCCTGTCCTACCTCTGCTGAAAGAGAGGAAGAACTCTTCTTTTCCAAGTGAATTAAACTTCTCCTAGGATCATCATTTTAATGTCGTACCATTAAGAAGGTTAAAAATCCCTTTTTTCACAAATGATCGCTAGCACTGCCATGTGTTGTGAAGATCTTCCCTTAATTAATGTGATAGAATTTTATTCCCTTGATAGAATTCCTCTACCTAAAGATGAGGGTCTCATTTTCTTTGCTGATTTTTGTGACAGCTTAGATCACTTTTGCTTTTAGCAATGCCCATGTTTCTGAAGGAAGATCCTGTGTTTCTCCCATTGTGTGAGGTAAGCTGAGACTCAAATTTGAAGTGAACATTGTGTTAGCCTAAATTTAAGCACTCTGTAAAACATAAATATGAACATTCACCTGGAGATACAGAATATGCTGTAAGAATGGTCTTTTTCTTTCCATTTTATAATGTAAAGCAAACTGAAGAAATTCGTGGACTTTTCCCTTTTGCATTTAGCTTTTGAAAGTTTCTTAGTAAATGCATTTCAGAAAAAAAAAATTCAATGAAGTCATTTTTTGAACTTCTTTCTTCCCACATTTGTGCTAATGAACAAGAAACAATCACAGCAATGAATTAATTACTCTGATAACATCTCTCATAATCACATTCTTTCAAGAACAAGGATCTTTTTTCCTTCTTGTGTTGAAGAACAGCCAATCAAAATGCAGACATAATTGTTCTTAAAACTCCTTGCTCTCCCTTTTAATATAATTATTTTAAATATCTAGGGAGAAAAACTAAGGAGACACAATTAGAGTAGGAATTAATTACTCTACTAGCTTTGCTTTTACTCAGTTTCATTTATTCACAGTTCTGCAAGTTGCCCTCCAGAGGTCATCATTCCATGTATCTGCCACCTGTCAGGGACGTTCCTGAGCTATAGACAGATGGGTAGCCTCCTAATGGTTTTGCCCCACCATTTAGGTCTCATTTTTTTTTTCTTTTTCTCCCTATCACTATTCCTTTTTCTGTGCCTTCTGGGCTATAATTATGCAGAAGAATGAAAAAATATATATACATACATCTTTTTTATTCTTCTCCAGGAGCTTCTTTAGTTTCTTAAAGATAATACACCATGTCAAAAGCACACCTTATTAAATCTAGAACTTATTTTTGGAAAAGTAGCATATCTTCAAAACTCTTTCTCTTTTGAAGATGAGAGTTGAAATACTGCAAGATGGATAATGATAACACTCAGGAAACACTTCAGGGAGTAGAAAAAAGAAAAAGGGACATATTGGGAATACTGCCACCTTCTTATGACTGGCCAGAAATTACAATTTGAACAATGACATTTATTGTTGAGATTCCCTTTGCCTTCCTGAATGTTTATCACCTTTAAAACATTCCTTTTAAACATTTTAAAAAGAATAAAGATAAGTTGTACAAAATAAAACTGATCATCATTTTGTTTTTTTAATCTAGTGCAGTAATATCCTTTTAAGGAAAATTGTAAAATAAGTGAGAATCAGCTTTTGGGGGTGTTTTAGGAAAAATACCTCTTTACCTTGTCCCATAAAATGAACATTGCAATTAGTCCTATACTCATTTTCTTATACTTTCTCCTTCTTAATATCCAGGAATCCAGAGTTTGAGTTACAAACTGAGTAGATGTTAGGTGCAATCTTTGTGTCAATATCTAGGGCCATGATTATTTTGATTTTAAGGAGTTTTGAGGCAGAGACCTGGCAGTGCTTCAGTGTCCAGGGACACCATGTAGTCAGGAGCTTCTGTGGAACTGAAGTCAGAGGATTACAGATTTCACATATCAGTCTAGATTCACGTTCAAAGCTGTGTGTTGATCTCAGTTACTGCCCTCTGTGTATCTTTTGCTTTTTTTTGTGTCTGAAGGGTTTACTAGCAGTACTGCAGCATCTTCAGTACTGGCTTTTGCTACATTCATTTCTCCATCTGAGCTCTGCAAGGAAGATGTTCACACACTGGCAAAAGGAAACAATGGAGTTGTGTTCTGTCTATTGGTTTAAGTAGATTTGCCATCAGACCCACTCCTGAGATAATGGAAATAGAAGCTTTTGCTATGAACAGATACCTCAGTACATAGTGGCTTGAAACAACAACCATTTTCTTTAGCTCAGTGATGAGTTCGCTGGGTGCTTCTTCTTGCATGTCTGTGGTCACCTGATGGTCTGGCTGGTGGCTGGATGATCCATCTAGGATGGCCTCATTTGTGAGTTTAGTGATTGGAAGCCTGGTTGGTCTGTGGTGGCCTTACATTGTCTCCATCTTCCAGCAGGCCCGCCTGAGCATTTTTGCATGCTGTAGGCTGCATTGAAAAGCTCCCCCACTCCCAGTTCTTGTCTATCTGGAACCTCAGGGTGGATGTAACATTACTTGGAAATAGGATCTTTGCAGATGCAATTAGTTAAGATGAGAAATATTGTGTTATGGTGGGCCCTAAATCCAATAACCTGGGTCCTTATCAGAAGGGGGGAGGCCAGACAGAGACAGACACCAGAGAAGAAGGCCCTGTGAGGATGGAGGTAGAGACTGGAGTGATATAGCCAGAATCCATGGTAAGCCAAGGATGGCTGGGAGCTGCCAGAAGTTAGGGGAAGCATAGAACAGACTCTCCTTCAAAACCTCAGAAGGAACCAACCTTGAGACTCTGTGATTTCAGACTTCTAGCCTCCTGAACTTGAGAGTAAACATCTCATATTTAAAGCTGCCAGTTTGGGGCACTTTGTTATGGCAGCTCCAGTTAATACATGGTGGTTTCAGGGTTCCACAGAAAAGGTGAGTAAGCCCTATGTATAGCGCTTTTCATGTCTTTGTTTGAATCACATTTGCTAATGTCTCATAGGCCAAAGTAAGTCATCTGGCTAACCACAGCCCAGGAAGGAAAAATAGTCTCAAGCTTTTCATGGGAAAAAAGCTGTAGGTCCCACTGCACGGGGGCGTGGACCCATATGAGGAGGACAGCTGGCTGGCTTTTTCTCATTCCACCTCTACACTCTTGAGGTGTGGTCCCATCCCATGATCCCTGGGCAGCACAGTCTAGCATATGGCTCAGCTATGTCCCTAAGGCACATGCTGTTTGGAAAATGCTGTAAAGGACATTATTAGATAGCTGTGTTGACCATCTAGGCTTTTGGATTTGCAGACCAGAAATAACAGCCTTTTGCCAAGTAATGACCTGCAATTTAAATGGAAAATTATAACCAGAAACTTTCATAGTTACTATATTAACAAAAGATCCCTTAGGAAATATTTTAGACCAGGAATTTTCCTAAGGTCATATTTCTCTCTCTCTCTTTTTTTTTTAATCTGCCTCTTATATAACCCTATCAGTTTCACAGAAAGGCATGCACAACAGCCAACAGAGCATCTTTGTTACTACCCATTTCTTCTGGTGCACTGGGACGTTAAGAAAAAATTCCCTACCTTTTCTTATATATGCTTATTCACATGGTTTATTCTTCACTAAGCTTAAACTACAAAGAACATTATTCTTTTGAAAATGCTATAAAGGATATTATTTAACTGATAGATTATAATTTTTATAGGGCTCATAGTTTAGACAAAAGTATTGTCTCAATATAAGTTTATGACATGCCAGCTCTCCTGGTGTGCCAGAGAATATCCCCATTCATACTCAGTTCGAGGCAAAAGGGCCATGATGTAGTCAGCTTACTTTCAAGTGGTTCAGAAAAAAATATATGTAAACATACACATTACAGGATCTGTGGTAAAATATTCATAACAGGTAAATGGAAGGAAAAACTGTTCTTTTTACTATTTTTATTTTTGCAACATTTTAAGCTTTGGCATTATTTCAAAAATGTGAAGGTTAACATCAAAGAATATTTTGTTTTTTTACAAAATCAAAAGGTAACTGCGTCACATCAACTCTAATTTCTCCCTATTTCCTCTTCCGCATTGCATGGCTGCAGCTTTTTTTTTTTTCCTGGGAAGGACGTGACATTGCCTTGTGTGGAAAGATTTTTATCAGGTCAGCTCCACTTGGGAAAGGCCAAGTTCTTAGGATTTTTTTTTACTCCTGCAGAGGGTCTAAGTAGGCAGGCAATCTGTCTGTCAGGCTGCACCAGATGTCCCAGCTATTAAGTGGATCTACTACTTGTATCCACATTCTTTCAAAGGCAGGCTAATGGGGGAGAAAAGCAGGTAAGTGAAATGTTCAAGGAAAATAGCAGCGAAGGCTCCGAATCATATTCTAGTCTGCTTTGTAAACAGGAAGATGGATAGAAAGTAGACACATTACTTTCAGTGGCCCTCACTTTCTATATTAACAAATGGCGTTAGGTATATTCATACATCCCTTTTATCACAGCCAACACAGTCATGCTGTCACAGACCTAATGATGAGTAAGAAAAATAGTCCATGTCTTAAATATCTTTTATTCAGTAACCACTTTGTCAGGAAGACTCAACTTGCTAGGGTTTAAAGGTGAAATGGTTTTATTTTTTCCATTGCTGCTTTGTCAGATTTCACATTGCTAGCCATTAGTGATAGCATGTCAGCTCCACAGCTTTCCATTCACTTGCAGTTATTAAAATTTGGACCAAGTTAAAGCTTGAAAAACCAAACCCATTCACTGGCAGTTATTAAAATTTGGTCCATTTTAAAGCTTCAAAATCTAACTCAATTTAAAATTCATTTCCTCCCCATACTCAACATAATCCCCCATCCTTGTCCTCGCATATCACTGCTGCCAGTGCAAACTTGAGCTGAGATGCTGACTGTGGAGAAACAGAGTGTGAAGATTTCTGGCTCTGAGATCCTTACACCATTTCCAGTTCAGCTCATCTGAGAAGAGGGGTAGGCAATGTGCAATTTCTCCTTAATTAGCTAGACAAGGTTTTAATGCTTTTGCTATGGACCATCCCTGTTGGTTTTGCCAATACTGGCTGACCTTTGTTGTCCTCTAAATGGTGGAACTGTAAGTCCTGTTTCTCTGATGGGATGCATATTTAACTTATTATCTTGTGAGGTGTTCCCATTGTACCTTTCCCTGATCCTGAGTTTGGAGATCTAAATGGGATCTGATTACTCAAGCTGAGCTACCATTTGACTCATGGGAAACTCACATATTCCTCCCATGCTGCCTACTGTCCAAGTGACAGCTCACTCTAGCACTCTGTAAATTCTTAGAACTTTAATTCCCTTTTAAATCCTCAGATACACCCAGCATCAGATTTATGTGACCCTTGCCCAAGCAAGTGTCAAACCAAATAATGGAAAATCAGCTCATTCCCCACCTTGCAACCACCCTTAGTCACGTATCACTTTTCATTTTATTTCAGAAGCAAAAGCTGCATAACTATAAGATTATCCACTAATCTTAAAGAACTTCAAGATGTCCAAATCGAATATGTCATGGTTATGTTCACTGGATTTCAGATCGAGTAATTTTGTTTTCCATGTTCTAGTCCAAAAAGTGCCCTGAAAATTCCTCATGAAGAGCCTAGAATTCCACCATCATTAGGCTATAATAAGCACCCATCTTCACCCCCATTCCTGCTGGGGTGATAACAGTAGGGCTAAGTGGGGAGTAGGGACTTTCATCCTTGCTGGACAGCAAGGAACACCCCCTTTGCCCCTTCCATTTCTCCATCCTCCATACTTCCATGTCACTGGGGACTTTTATCCTCAACTGGGGAGAAGGAGTATTGAGTTATTTCTTCTCTTCTGCAGTGGCCGATGACAGAGGGGATTCTGGGGGAGAGTTAGGGCTTCACAACCTCACTGCCGTGACTAGAACACTCACCCTATAATCTTACCATCTGCTCCCATGTGGCATCCCAGAACTACCAATCTTATTCAGCAGTAATAAGAAGCCTCTTTCCATGAAAATTAACAGAGACTTTATGTGGACTCTAGACTTCAGTGCTCAGCTGGCAGTAATAAGGTGAAATGGGTCTTTTCCTAATAGATCATTGTCAGGGGAGTCACAAACAGAAGATTTAAATAAGACTCAGGTAATATGTCCGCCCAAATTCCAGGTTTACATTCAAAGCAATTACCTGTCATACCAAGAACTATGAAAATAACTTGATTGAGCAAAGACAATTAACAGACAGGTGACATAGATATTAGAATTTTCTGACAAGGTTTTGTTTTTTTAAGAGGACTTTATGTTTTAGAACATTCTTTTTGATTTACAGGAAAATTGAGAATATAGTACAGGAAGTTCTAATATACCCCACACCCAGTTTCCCTTGTTATTAACATCTTACATTACTATGGAACATTTGCTGCAATAAATGACTGTTATTGTTACATTATTATTAACTGAAGTCCATACTTTAATCCGATGTCCTTACTTTTTACCTTATATCTTTTTCTTTTCCGGTACCTTTTCTAAGGTACTACATTACTTTTGCTTTTTGTATCTTTTTGCACCTCTGTACTGTGTCAGTTCTTCAGGCATTTTTTTTTTGGTATCATTAATCTACAATTACATGAGCAACATTATGGTTACTAGACTCCCCCCATCATTAAGTCCCCACCACATACCGCATTACAGTCAGTCTATCAGTGTAGTAAGATGCTATAGAATCACTACTTGTCTTCTCTGTGCTATACTGCCTTCCCTGTGTCCCCACACACACACACATTATGACTGCTAATCATAATGCCCCTTTTGATGAGCTTGATAGTTTTGAGGAATCCTGGTCAGGTATTTTGTAGGATGTTCCTCTGTTGGAATCTGTCTCATGTTTTTCTCAGACATGCATTGGTGCTATGAGTTTTTGAGAGCAAGACCACAAAGGTAAAGTGACCTTTTTATCACTTGGTCACAAGATTACCTAATCTATCAATGTGATTTATCACTTTTGGTATTGACCTTGACCAGCTGGCTTAGGTAGTGTTTGATGTCTCCTGTGTAAGGTTACTCTTTTCTTCCCTTTCCATACCCTAGTCTTTGGAGGGAATTCTGTATGAAAAATTGGGACATAAAGATTGGAGACTTACGGTTGCCTGCCTAAGGGTAGAGTATTCATACAAGTTATTTTGAATTCTTCTGCAAGTGATTCTCTTTTACCAGTTCGATCATTTATTTATTATATCAATATGAATATTGATTTCTTTTATTTTGGGTTATAATTCAATAGTACTTTATTTGGTTGCTCAAATTGTTGGAGTTTTGGCCTTTGGAAGCTCTTCCATTTGGCTTCTGTTGGCTTCTGTGCCCATTCCTTTTAGGCTGTCTCAGCTGCAGAGCAAAGAAATGTATGTGTTTATACTAACATGTATATACAAATATTTATCAATATTTCTATATTTAATTCTCTGTATGTTAAAACAAGTTCTTACTGATGTCTCTAAATCATTAACTTATGACTCATTCTAGCTTCCTCTCCTTGTTTACATGTGGATTCTCACTGCAATGATAAGAAACTGGGCTACCACTACCCACCATCCATCTAGTTAATTGTTCAGTTCTAGTGTGCATAGATGGCAGTTTCTGGCATAATGACAGTCAAACAGACCAAGGCACAGTATAGACCCCAGAAATAAGCCTATGGATATATGTTCCACTTACATTCAACATATGTGCCAAGAATACACAATGGTAAAATGATATGTGCATATGGTTAACTGAATACACAATGGGGAAAGGATAGTCTCTTTAACAATGGTGTTGAGAAAACTGGATATTCACATGAAAAAGAATGAAATTGGACCTTTATCTCACTCCATACACAAAACTTAAACATGAAACTTGGAGTTGTAAAAACTCCTAGGAGAAAACACAGAGGAAAAGCTTCATGACATTGGTCTCAGCAATCATTTCTTGAATATGACACCAAAAGTACAAGCAACCAAAGTAAAAAGTAGACAAATGGGACTATATCAAACTAAAAAAACCCTTCTACACAGTAAAGGAAATAATCAACAAAGTGAAAAGCAACCTATGAAATGGGAGAAAATATTGCAAGCCATATAACTGATTAGTGGTTAATATCTTAAATATTTAAGGAACTCCTATAACTCAATAGCAAAAAGTAATACTAATTAAATTTAAAAAATGGGCAGTGGATTTGAATAAATATTTTGTAAAAGAGGACATGCAAATGGCCAACAGGTATATGAAAGGTACTCAACATCACTAATCATCAGGGAAAAGCAAATCAAAACCACAATGAGATGTCACCTCACACCTGTTAGAAGGACAATAATTTTAAAAAAAGTAACAGAGGTTGGAGAGAGAACATGGAGACACTTAAACTCTCCTGCACTATTGGTGGGAATATAAAATGGTGCAGCTACTATGGAGAACAGCATGGGGTAGTTCTTCAAAAATTAAAAAAGAGCAACCATATGATCTAATAATCCCTTTTTGGGGTATTTATCTGAACGAATTGATATCAGGGTCTTGAAGTAATATTTATTCCCATAGTTATTGGAGCATTATTCACAATTACCAATACATGGAAGCAACCAAAATGTACAACAGATGAATGGATAAAGAAAATATGGTACATACATACAATGGAATATTATTCAGTCCTGCCATATGCAGCAACATAGATGGACCTGAAGGGCATATGCCAAGTGAAATAAGCAGTCACAGGACATAATTTCACTTATATGAGGTATCTAAAATAGTCAAACTCATAGAAACAGAGAGTAGAATTATGGTTACCAGGTCTGGGGGAAGGGCAATTGGGAGCTGATGTTCAATGGATATAAAGTTTTAATTATGCAAGATGAAAAAGTTCTAAAGATTTGATGCACAAATTTAACCTACAGTTAATAATGCTATATGGTACACTTAAAATTTTGTTAAGATGCTAGATCTCATGTTAAGTGTTGCTGTCACAATAAAAGACAAAAGCAAACAAATAAATGAATAAAAATACCAATAAAACTGAGACTGGCCAAAAGAAAAAGAGAGAGGAGACAAAAATTAATAGTAAGAGAAATGAACTGGAGGATATCATTATAGACTGCAGAAGTCAAAAACTGTAAGATCTATTACAAACATATTTGACAATTTAAATGAAATGGATCTGATTATTGGAAATCACATACTATGACTACTTTGTTAAAATAGATCATTTTAATTGTCCTAAAACTGTTTTGGAAATTGAAATTTCACTTGAAAATCTTATGAAAAAGATATCTCCAGGCCTAAATGTTTTCCCTGGAGAATTCCCTAAAATGTTTGAAGAAGAATTAATGCCAATACTATTTCCTCTCTTTCAGAAAATAGGAGAGAAAAGGATATTTCTCAGGTTATTTTATGAGACCTTTATTGCCTTGATACAAAAACTGGAGATAGTACAAAGAAGAACCTGCAATATCTCTCATGAGCATGAATAAAAATTTCCTAAAATATTGCCCAAAGTATGTCAGCAACGTATACAAAATAGTTATATACCATGGCCAAGGGGGACTTGGTCTCAGGACACTAGAAATAGAGAAGAGCTTTCTCAATTTGATAAAGAACATCTACAAATAGACTACAGTGAATGTCATACTTAATGATGAAAGACAGTGTTTGACCCCCAGTAATGGAAACAAAGCAATGATGTCTACTCTCATCACTGGTATGTGACATCACACTGGAGGTTTTTGAGCAATAAGAAAGAAAAGGAAACAAAACACACATAAACCAGAGAGAAGGAAAGAAAATTTTCTCTGTTTACAGATGACGTGATAGTCTTCATAGACCATCCCAAGAATCTCCAAAAAAACTTAGAATAATTTAGTTCAGCAAGGAAACAGTATACAAGATCAAGACACAGATTTCAATTGTGTATCTATGTACTAGTGATGAACATGTGGAAACTGAAATTAAAAATATAATTCACAATAGTTTAAATAATGAAATACTTAGATATAAATCTAATGAAATACATACAGGACTTGGATTTTGAAAATTAGCTCTATATTATTAGATATAATATTGTATTTAGTTTTTTACATTTAGTGTCTGTGTTTCCCAGACTTCAGTTGTTTAGCAAAAGTCATCTTTGTATATAAATATTAAACACTATTATTGTTGTTAGTCTTATAAATGTTTTGCAAAGAGATTGACAAGTGGATGAAATAGTGTCTTGTATGTATTTGAGAGTGGAGTATAGAACTTAGTTGGGTAGTTAGACAACTTTTGATTATCAAGGAAGCCAGTTCAGTCAGTGCAAGTTAACACTGTCTCGTGGGTTTGTCATTGTGAATCTAGATTCATGATGATTAGAATCTTCAAATTGTCTTACAGCTCTCTCCATGATACTTCCACATTTTTTACCAAACATGCTTGAACTTTAGCACTGCAAGAAAAGGGAGGGGGACCTGATGTAAGAAGATAAGAAAAAAATAGTTTGCGTGTGTAGGAAGTGTGGGAGGGAATGTAGTTGCTCAGATACAGAGATGTCTACTGACTCATTACTTGCCTTTTTCTGAAAGAGCTACGTGCTCTTCCTAAGGACAAAGAGCAGCTAGCTAATTAGTGTCCTTAAAACCCCTCAAGGGAAGTGTTCCAATAACTGTGACCTTTGTTTCAGTTCAGGCTCTTGATCTCTTCCTCTCCTGTGACCTCAATTTTTGCTTTGTTTTATGACAGTTTATATAAGCTCACCTTCTAAATTATATGATCCTTAAAGGCAAGAATGTGGCATTATACATCTTTATATCCTTCCCAGGCAGAGCACAGCCATGAGGGTTTGCTCATAGTAAGGGCCCAGAAATGTTTGGGGAAATAAAAACTGTGTATTTACTGCCTATGTGCAAAGCACTGTATTGCATCTTGGGAACACACCGGTGAACAAAAGCGTCGGTGAAGTGTAGAAGGCATACACAAAACAAATGATCATTTATGCAAATGTGAACTAAACATGAAGAGAGAGAATTGATTAATATAATATGACTGGGGTTGGAGTGAGAACTATGCCCAGCGTCAGAAAAAAGCCTTTGGATAAGTGATATTTAAGTTGAAATCTGGGCTAAAGAGTTTGCCAGGTAGAAAACAAAGAACATTCTAGCAACAAAGAACAGCTTTTATGAAAGGTCGGCAGGAGCTTGAAGAACTGAAATAAGCTAACAGAACTGGGAGCTCTTCCCTGCCTACTACCAATCCTTCTATACTTTTCCACAGTGTAAGACGTTAGAAGATACTTACCTCCTGAGGAAATAAACTCCCACCAAGAAGGCAGCTCCATCTTATATCTGAGATCTGTAGCGCCTGAGAACGTCTATTCACAGTAAGAGGCACAAACAGGTACCCTGTGATTATCTGAAGAAATATTTCTTCTTTAAAAAAAAAAAGCAGTCTTATTAGTCCACCAAAGTTGGGAGACTTAAATAAAAGGCCAATGACTTTGATGTAAAAACTATTGAAGTGTTGTCTTCAGTGGGTGATAGCTGAATTTTACTGTGCTCAGCTACAGCCTAAATATTATTTCATGTTATTTTGAGAGGTTAATTTTTTTCATTTAATATTTTAACCCATGTATATTAGAACACTTTATATTATTCAAATTAGGGATACAGTTAATGAACACACCACATAAAATTGTAGTAGACCAAAATATATATGTAAAAAGATTAACTGGGACTGAATTTTGTGTGATTTGAAATTAGTTATTGATGGATATTCAATGAATTGCATTTTTACCCACATCCTTGACATTATTAAAACCACTTTTCTTTTAAATTCCATTTTAAAGGCTTTATCACTAAGAAAAAGAAACATTGTTGAAGCCCTAATAAACTTTGATATATACTGTAATAGTCATACCTGCTATTATTATTAGCCACTGATGTTTCAAATAATTTGAAAGCAAAGACAAAGTTTTGTCATAGTGGAGGTCAGGCCAAGTAGCATAAATACTAGGCTGAAAAATTAGCATGTTCTAGAGATTTCTGATGAGAGGTAATTTGTACATTTTCCTTTTATTTCCTTTTGTTTTCTTTTTCCACTTGGGAAATTATCTAGAGCCATCTTTTGTATTTGCTTTTCCAGTAACTGTCAAATAAGGTCCATAGTGTAGTGTCCTCATAGAAACAGTGGCCTCTATTAACCAACTGTTCTTCCTTTAATTACGGTTTTCTGTGATGAGTATGAAAGAATGGTGATGATAATTAAAATAGGGGCCCTAGACCAGAAATGTTCATGTATATTAGCCTGAGAACTCATTTTTGCTAGACTTCTTTCCATTTCACATTCCAAAAACCCATCAGGAGTTATATGCGAGGCTGGCTTACACTTAGGATTTTAATAAATGATGGAGTTCATTAATGTTCAGGTTTGGAATAATTTAGAGGGACCTCACTCATACAGGAAGAATATGACAAATATATGAGAGTGTTTTATAAAATAAGAGCAATTGTTTGGGCCTTAGCATTTAATTCATTTCTACCTTACTCCATGAGAAAGATAGACAGGTGAATTCTTTCCTCCTTTTTGCAGCTCAAATAAATGGAAGTGAAGATAACTTGGATAAATAGGTTGACCCAGGAAATTCCTGGCTCCACCATTAGTATTCGGTATTTGAATAGAAGACTTGCAAAGCACACCTGGGCCCATAATTTGAAAATACCTCATCGTGCGTGGAAGAACAGGGAAATCACTGCCACTGTAGTAAGCGCTGCTCAGCATTCAGGCTGTGAATGGATCAGTCGTACATTTCAAGTTTTCATTTCCCTTTTTCTCCTTCAAAAATAACTACTTACGCAATGAGTTATGGTCAAAAAGATGGTTGGATGAACATAATATAATTCTGAACCATCCCTGAAATGTTTTATGTATCTAATGGGAAAATTATTCATGTTCTCTGGGTCTAGATTTTTCTCAATTAAAAAGCTTGAATATTAATTACAAGTCAAATCATGGCTTCAAAATAATCTGTATTTTTCCTTCCTTTAACTTCCTTAAAAAGTCTTTCTTGTCTCTGGTAGCTGCAGTTTCATTGTGATGGTTCTAGTTTATGATTTTCATTTTATTCCATCCTATTTGGTATTTGTTGGCTTTATGGAACCTTTCTTTTGGTGTATTTATCCATTTTGGAATGTTCTTTGCCTTTTGTCCTTAAAATACTGGCCTTGTTCACATTTTATTGTTTTTTTCTTCCAGAAGTCCGTTTGGAGTTATGCTCAGCTGTCTATCATTACTCTCCTTTACTCATGTTTCCTTGGTCTCTCTGTACATCATTCTATTTCTTTTTGTTTCAATATATAATAGCTTTGTTGAATTATATTTCATGTACCATATAGTTTTCTAAATTGAAGTATATAATTCAGTAGGTTTTTAGTACATTTAGGGAGTTGTTTAGACAATTTATTGCAATCAATTTTAGATTATTTTTATCAACCCAAAATGAAATGCTGTAACCATTAAATCACTCCTCAATCCCCCAAAACTGCCCCTCACCATATTCAGCGCTGATCTACTTTCTGTCTCTGTGTATTTATCCTGAATATGAGGCCTTTGTGACTTCTTTCACTTAGCATAATGTTTTCTATGTTCATACCTGTTGTAGCATTTATCAATACTTCATTCCTTTTCATTGCCAAATAATATTCCACTCTGTAGGTATACCACTTTAATTTATCCATTCATCAGTTGATGGCCTTTTGGGTCATTCCCAATTTTTGACTTTTATGAATATCTGTTATGGACTGAAATGTCCCCTCCCCCACCAGACTCATGTTGAATCCTTAATCCCTGGCATCTCAGAATGTGATTATATTTGGAGATAGGGCCTTTAAAGAAGTAAATATGTCAAAATGGGGTACTTTGGGTGGACTCTACTCCAACATGACTGGTGTCCTCATAAGAAGAGAAGATTAGGTCACAGACAATGCAGATAGATTATGGATACCACATGAAAACACCAGAAGAAGGTAACCATTTACAAGTCAAGGAAAAGAGCTTTCCAATTCTGCTTATACCTCCATCTCAGGCTTCTAGTCCAGAGTGTAAGAAAATACATTTCTATTAAGCCATTTTAATCTGGTATTTATTATAGCAGTTGTAGAAACAAATACAATATTCATATACAGGTTTTTCTATGGATGTAAGTTTTCATGACTCTTGGGTATATACCTAGGAGTGGAATTGTTAGTCATATGATACCTCTCTGCTTAAGCTTTGAGAAATGCACGGACTGTTTTTCAACATGCCTGCATCATTTAAATTCCCATCAGTAGTGTAAGAGGATTCCAATTTCTTCACACTCTCACCAACACTTGCTATTTTCTGTTTTGTTCTGTTTTTTAATTGTTACAGGCATCCTAGTAAATATAAAGTGGAATCTCATTGTAGTCGTGATTTGCATTTCCATTATGGCTAAATGATGGTGAGATCATTTTCATGTGCTTATTGCTATTTGTAGATCTTTCTTTGGAGAAATGTCTCTTCAAGTCCTTTTGAATGATTTACTTACGTGACCTATGGTTATTGATCAAAAATTGTCGTATTTTTTTCTCAATAGATGTCCTTTATCAAATACATAATTGGCAAATGTTTTTCTGACCTTGTGGGTTGACTTCCCACTTTTTTAACATCGCCATATCAAAAAAGATTTTGCCTAAGTCAAGTTTGTGAAGATTTATTCCTATAGTTTCTCCCATGACTTTTACAGTTTTAACTTACATCTGAGAAAATGAAATATTTTGAGTTAATTTTTGTGTATGCTGCAAGGACAGAGTCCATCTTCCTGATCTTTCATGTGAAAATCCAGGTCTCCCGCCACAGTGCACAGCATCCTCCGTTATCAACACCCCTTACCGGAGTGGTATATTCGGTGTAATTGATGAACCTACATTGATAGATCATTATCACCCAAAGTCCACAGTTCACAGTATGGTTCATGCTTAGGTTTGTATATTCTGTGGGTTTTCATAAATGTATAAAGACATATATCATCACTATGGTATCATACAGAGTATTTTCACTGCCTTAAAAATCCTCTCTGTTCCCATCTTCCCTCTGTTCACCAGTCATCCTCTGGCAATCACTGATCTGTTTACTATCTCCATAGATTTTCCATTTCCAGAATGTCATAGTTGGAATCATGCATAGCCTTTTCAGATTGCCTTCTTTCACTTACTTAGTATTTAAGTTTCTCCACATCTACCCAGGTTTGATAGGTCATTTCTTTTTAGCACTGAATGATATGCCATTGTATGGATGTACCACTGTTTATTTATTTGTCCATTCAACTAGTGAAGGACATCTTGTTTGCTTCCAAGTTTGGACAGTTATCAATAATGCTGGTATAAACATCTGTGTGCAGGCTTTTGTGTGGACATAATTTTCTTTTATTTGCTTCTTTGTTTATATATATGGATTTCACTTAATTTCTGGCTTCATTTTGCCTTCATATTTTTCCAATTTTTTGTTAATGCCTTACATTAGTATGGTATATTTGTTACCATTAATGAAGCAACATTGATACAGTATTAACTAAATTTCAAAAGTTGTTAAGATTCCCTTAGTTTTTAGCCTAATGTTTTCTTTTGGTCCCAGAATCCCATCCAGAATACCATACTACATTAATTTTCATGTCTCTTTAGGTTTTTCTCAACAGTGACAGTTTCTCAGACTTTCTGTGTGTTTGATGATATGACAGTTTTGAAGTAATCGTCAGGTATGTCAGAGGATGCCCATCTTGGGATTTATCTGATGTTTTACTTATGATGAGACTGGAGTTATGCATTTCGCCTTCATTTTTTAAAGACAGTTTCACTGGATATAAGATTTTTTGGTAGACAACTTTTTTTTTCTTTAATGAGTTTGAATATGTCATCCCACTAACTACCTCATGGTGCACTTTGTTTCTGATGAGAAGTCAGCTGTTAATATTCGGGTTTCTTTCATGTGGTGAAGTCATTTACTCTTGCTGCTTTCCAAATTTTCTTTTTGTTTTTGTCTTTCAGCTCAGCATAGGTCTGGGTGTGGATTCCATTGTTACTGACCTACTCAGCATTCCTGTTGCTTCACTTATGTGTAGATCAACATTTTTCATTCCATTAAGGAGGCTTTCTTAACATTTGCTCTTGAATATTTTTTTCTGTTCCTTCCTCTTTTTCTTTTCGTGCTATTCCCATTATGCACATTTTGATAAGCTCAATGAAGTCCCACATTTCTTTGAGTTCTGGTTTATTCCTCTTCATTTTTTTTTCTTCCGTTCTTCAAATTGCATAATATTTATTGATCTTTCTTTAAATTCACTGTTTTCTTTCTCTACCATTTCAAATATACTTTCAAGTCCTCTAGTGAATTTTTATTTAGTCATATTACTTTTCATCTCTAAGATTTATATTTTATTATTTTTATAATTCTGTTACTTTATTAATGCTCTCTATTTGATGAAACATTGTCATCACAGCTTCTTTTAATTCTTAAACATGGTTTTATTTAGTTATTTCAACATATGTATGCTAGCTGCTTTGAAGTTATGTCTGATGACTCTTACATCTGGTCTTCCCACAGTTGAATGTTGTCCCCTACATTTTTCCCCCATGCATGGGTCAAATGTTCCTATTTCTTTGAGTGTTTTGTATATTCTGTTGTTGTTGGAAACTGGAGAACTTAAATAAATAAATAACATTGTAGTAACTGGATAGTGATCCCCACTCTTCTGGGGCTTGGTGTTGCTGTAATTTGTATGTTTTTGCTCAGCTGTTTTCATGAGAAGCCACTCCTCTGAAAGCACAGCCTTTGGCATGTGCATGGTTGCCCTGGGATGACTTCTGTTTCCACAGGGCTCTCTTTAGTAGCTCGTCCCTTGATCTTTCTGTTAAGATGTCTGCCTCTGTTGATAACACACACAGATATTTGATTCCACTAACTGCCAGCTGATTGCTCTATTGATTTTGAAAATGTTCCAGAACATACATTGCTCCACTCTTTGAGCCATTAAATTCAGAACCCTCTGTAGAGGTAATTTTTGAAATAAGTGTTTGAGGTTTGGCCTCACCCCAGAAGGGCTCTTCCTAGCTAGGTCTTTCTCCAGTTTTCTATTGTAACTAGCTGGCCTATAGTTTATCTTAGTAATCTCATGGAGCTCACAGCCTCCACTTATTTGCTGAACACCAAAAATCTCCATTGTTTTCAAGAACACCCTGCATCGTAGAACTCTGTTCTAAATAAAGTTAATTTGTTGGAAGAGTGCTTCAGAAGTCTCTGTTCTTATGGACTGCCTCTCACCTTGAGCAAAATCTCCATTCTACTGCTCTGTGTTTGAAGGCATGGACAGAGCCTTGCTTCCCCTGGAGTGACACCTGTGCTTTAATGAGCTGGGGGCTGGATGGGGTCACTAGCCTCTGGCTCTCCCAGCATATATCTCTGCTTTGTGTTATTTGGGGAGAGAATGATGGAGGACCTGAGGTTCTGGCTTGCCACTCCTCGAGTACAGGCTCTGCCCTATAGTGAGGGTGGGTATTAGAAGGGTGCCTTACTCTCAGCTGCACTCATCTAAAATTTAATCTCTGCAACACAGAGATGGTAGGATACTGTGAGAATGGTCTCTTGGCCACACCACCTGGAGTGGAGCTGGAGGTAGGGGGAACAGTCACTTATGCAATACACACTTTGGCTCTTCCTACTGAGATATAGCATATTTTCTTGAGTAGATGTTCTTCATTTGCTGTATACCTTTATAACAATTTCTGGAGGCTTTAAGGAGCTGCTTGTTAAGCAGGGTGGGTCTGTAGAGTTCCTCACGGTATTATTCGAAAAGCATATTCTCCTTCATTTCTCTTCATTTGTCTTTCATTTCCCTAATTCTTTCTTTAATATACAGTGCTTTGAACTTTCAAAATTTCAGTTGCTGTGTGGTTTATTTCTAGAAGTTCTATAGCTCATTTTCAAACATCTAGGTAATTTCTTATAGTTTCTAATCTCTGCATTTAATTTCAAATTTGTTTCTAATTTTTTAAAATTTGATTATTATAGTTGTTTTATAATCTTATATTTGTGGTAAAGTATATGTAACATTTACCATTTTAATCATTTTTAAGTATGCAATTCCATGTCATTAAGTGCATTTACATTGTTATGCTCTCATAATTTTAATATCTATTTCTTCCGTATGTTATTTCTGTTGGTTTTTGTTTATGATGTCTGTTTTCTTGTGTGTTTGATGACTTTTTCAGGTAAATCACTGGTTGTCTTGAAAACATATTTATGGGCATTCTTTAAAGCCTACAGTAAAATTGTGCTTCTCCAGAAAGATTTGTATTAGTTTCTTCCAAGTGCCTAATAGAATACATAAGGAAGTACCTCCTGAGATGTAACCACTTTTAATTAAGTTATGAGATGTAACCACTTTTAATTAAGTTAATACACCACTTGAGTTTTTTTGGGTGACTTTCTCTTGTAGGTTGAGCAGTGGCCCCTGAGGATGCCTATTTCTTAAGCCCTGGCACCTGTGGATATGTTGTTAAATGGGAAAAGAGGCTTGCAAATGTAACTGAGATGAGGATTCTGAGATACAGACATTATTCTCAGTTGCCTGGGTTGGCCCAGTGTAATTACAAGGGTCCTTATTAGAGTGGGGCAAAAGGGTCAGAGTTAGAGAAGATAGGAGGATGCAAGCAGAGGTCACATGAGAGAGAATATGCTAGGGTGCTTGATTTGAAGATGGAGTTAAAAATTTAGATGGCCTTAGAAGTTGGAAAAGGCAATATTCTTCCGTAGAGTCTGCAAAAGGAATGTAGTCATGCATATCCATTTTAGACTTAGAGAATATTTGATTTTGGTTCACTCCGACCTGGAATGTTTAGCCTTTGGAGCCCTTAAGGTTCTTGAGGAACTTTTTGGACTCCTTACTTTGTATAGGCTCTAGGATTTTACTTCTCCCTTCTGTGTGCACTGAAGTTCATAACAGAGCTCATGTTCCATTAGTTTGGTAGATGTCCTCAGTGGAAAACTCTTTTAGGGGTTTGCTTATTAGTTCTTTCATTTTATGCATTTCTGTAGATACTGGCCTGCCCTCTTGTCAGCTTATTGATGCTTTTAAGATACTCTATTCTTTTGTTTTGATTTCTTTTTACTATTTTGTAATTGTTTCATTTGGAATGTTGGTTAAGTAACCTAAACTGTGATATTACTAGAAATCAGAGAGTTGCATTATTTCTCTTAATCTTTTCTCCTCTCTGGTCTTTTTAAAGCAGATTCTTTAAAATCCTATATTCAGATGAATATTGGAACTATTGAATCTGTATTCCTTGTCTCCTAATTATTATCTAATTATGTACTTAGATATCTATATGTAATTTTCAATTATATGTCTCATATTTTATTTATGTTTATTTTTAGGGCAATGTCTGAATTTAGTTTTTTAATTTACTAATTTGTTCCTGAGCAAATCATAAAATGTAAATATCTACCTTTATATTTAATATGTTACATATACTTAAAAATATTTAATAGTAAATTCCATATTATACTGTTTAAAAAAATTTTAGATCACACAATATTTTCTTCAACCTCTTTACTTATTCAAAACTCCCATCCTCCTTTTCACCTTAATGTGTGTGTTCTTGGCTGTAAATACTTCCGTTCATTAAATGTGTTATTCTTCCTTTCATGGGGGTTACTCTCCTGGCATGGTTGTTGATTCCTGCTTGAACACACATTACGTGCTCTGGATTGTCAGATATGCTGACAGTAGGTGCTTACACAGTCAGCCTCTGGGGAGCAGCAGGTCGTGCTTCTGATCTGTTCTCAGGGTGTTGAAGAAGAAAAAGGTATGCTGGTATGTAGGATTTCTTGATAGATCTTAATCTGCATATTTGCACGCCCGGTTTATCAAACATTGGAAAATGACCTAAACACCTCCATTTATTGATCTCTCTGAATTGTGGATATCCTAAATGTACTGTCAATATCAAGTGAGCCAGAGAGAGACTATGCAGATGATAATTCACCTGGCAACCTCCAGGGGAACCCAAGCTAAAAATCCTATAAATGACCTCTGTGTCCCTTCCCACCCACAGTATTTACATCTTTAAGTAGCACACAAACACTTGCATGCATTAGTCAATGAAATTCTTCCTTTTTTGCATCTTTGAGGAATTTTGTGCAGAAGGAAAAGAAGTCTACTTTTTGCTTTCCAGTGAACATGGTAATGAAATTCATTTATTTTAATAGCATATGTAAAATAAGAGTAAAATATAGTATGCATCCAGTCCAATGGCTTGAAATCAATATAAAGCATATTGAAATGTGTATAAGATAAATTAATGTATATAAAACATGACTGCAAATCAATGAGTTAAGGGTAAATTACTCAATAAATTCTGTTAGTACAATTGTTTAACTGTTCAAAAAGTTATTTAAAAAATTGTCAGTTTATCATGTTTAAGAGGCTCCTTTAGTCATAAAACAAAAGTGAAAGATTTAACAATGTAAAAAATTGAATATTTTGTACATCAAAAATACCATAAATAACTGCAAAACACACACAGAATTGGGAAATAAATTTCAAACCTATGTTCATGTTAGAATTGCTTAGTAAGACAAATGAGTACACTGAAAGGTATAAATATCATCATATTTGAGAATAATTGTTATTTTCAGAAAAACAGTTGAATATGGTGATATGTGTTGGTGTCAACTAAGAAAATAATTGAAATAACAACAGCAGTTAAGTGACACATTTAATAATATTAATGTTTAAAAAATTAACTTTCCTGTTTAAACATATCATCAGACGAAAGAGTCCATTTGACTTATATCAAAATATAAAGCACCCAGTAGAAATATTAAAAAGAAATGCACAGGACCCATATGAAAAAAAAAGGACTTTAATTTATGTGATTGAAATTTACAAACTGGGAAAAAGTGGAACATATTTGGACAAAGAGGAATGTTATAAACATATCAGTTTTTCCTAAAATAAAAACATCAATAATATAATTGCATCTACAATGCAATAACTATGATATCCATAGGATAAAAGGAAATATGGAGGAAAGAGATTAAACATCATCCAAAAGGATATAATAATCTATAAAACATGAGTAATGCAGGAAATAGTCTAGTTATATACTAAATATTAAATGTTAATATGTTAAAAACAAAGCAGATGAATGAACTGCACTAGAGTGTCTAATAATAGATCCATGGGAATTTAGAATATGTACTTCACTGTAAAAAATAAATGCATTCAATTAATAATGTTTGGACAAAGGACTGGCTCTTTGGGGAAAGATTAGATAATTTTACTAAATCAGGTAGAGATGGCTCCATGATTTTAAATTAAAGAAATGTGAAATAAGCAGTAATCATTGAATGATTACTTAATCTTCAATATTATAAACTTGCACACCTTTGAGCATGTTGGAAAACCTGAAAGTTATAGGAATGTATAGCTACATCAGAATACACATGATGAAATCATCTTCCTGGGAAAAATAACACCACAATCAAACTCAAACATAAATTGAAAAAAAAAATTCACACACATGTAATAGACAAGGGTCAATGTTTTGTTATCCACTAGTACTTACAAATCATAAACATATGGCTGAATTTACCAATATAACATTGAGGAAATTATATATTAGACAATCCATAGGGCAAATAAGTGTAGCACTTAACATAAGAAAAATGAGACACCTTCATCAAAACTTCAAAAATGGTCAAGGTGACATCAATTTAAAAAGTACCATTTTCCACTGAAAAACATATTTAAAATTATAATACCCAGTGGGGCAAAAATTTAGGGAAAGGAGCATTGTTGTACATGGTAAGGGTGTAAATTGGAACACCTTCTTCCAATGGCAGTTTATCATTGCTTATCAACAGCCTTAAAAAGGTAAATTCAATTTGACCTACCAATTTCACTTTAACTAGTTCACCCAAATGTAAGAAACATTTTAGTTTTTTATTGAGCAACATTTTATATGTCCATATTCCAGTCACTGTGATAAACATATTACAAACACATCATCTTACCTAACAAATGTGATACTACTATGAAGTAAGAAACTTGGTATACTGATTTTTACATGTAAACACTGAGACTCAAAAGAGAAAACATATTTCTGAAAAGTTGCAGCCATTTGGATTAAGTAGCAACTGTTTAAAAAATATAGTCTGTTATATATCATCTGCTTTATATATTATATTTGTATATATGTTTTATATTTTTAATCATTTGATATGTATGTATATATGTACATACATATATGTTATATGTGTATGTATATATGTGTGTATGTATATATACATTCTGTAATCCCTTGAGAGCCAGAAAATGACTTTAAAAGCAACAGGAAGATTTTCTAACCCTATTCTGAGATAGGGTTAAAAGTATGTGTGTGTGTGTGTGTGTGTGTGTGTGTGTGTGTGTGTGATGGTTAATACATAGGAACACACAATAAGGATTTATGTGTTACAAACTGTATATGAGTAGAAATACTTGGAGACAGACATATAACCTGAGGTATTATTTTAAAAATGTGGGAAAGGAAGAGAGAGGAAGTCTGAAAGGGGTTTCACTATATGAGACCAGACTTGGTAAATTATTGGTTTTTATACTAGAGGAACCAGAACAGTGAGGGAGGAATTAACACTGTTCATACCTGGAGTACAAGCTTTCTGAAAAGCTTTCTGGAATATTCCTTTTTTTTCTGGTGATACTGAAGCTAGAGAGCTGCTTCCTTCTGAAGACATACATTTAGCCAAGAGTAAGAAACAGGTGGGAGCTATATCCATGTTTCCTTTTATCTTTACAGGATTCTAATATATTATTGCAAGAATTACAATGATTAAAGCAATATAAAACAAAATGAAAGCTTCATTGAATTACTGATGTTAAACTTGTTCTATATTAGCATCATGTTGAATTATTACTCATCCTTGCTAATACAGCATTTAACATGGAATTACACTGTCATGCCAGACTAGTGTGAAAAGAAACCCTAATGGGGCATGATATAAAAGCTATTATAAGAGATGGCCACTATGAAGAGTATTTGGAATCTTTCTAGTGATACAATTTTGAACTATCTTGTGGGTATCTTCATCAAAGTTTGGGGGAAGACAGAGAAAATGTAGAATGGAGGACAGAATTTGCATAGCTTTGTACTGTCTTGAAATAAGATTTTAATGGGAGAACCCAATTATTTTTGTCATTCTTCTTTGGGAAATTTCGAAATACATTTTTGAAACTTGGAACTTTAATTGACTTATTACAGTTTTTTTTCATTTTCTCATTTTAAAATCAATAGAACATATTTCTATTCTAGTGGTAGGTTTGTTAATAGATTGTTCTTAAACTCCTTGGATGTCCTTAAATGTGTAGTATATTCTTAATCTAAATAAGGAGTTTATAGCGAGCCATCTGGATTCAGTGAGCTGGTGATGTGGGACTTAGTTTGGATCTGTAGCAAATGGTCCCAGCTTTGTTTTCACTTATGTCCAGGGGAATTAATAAATGTAATGGCATTGGATATTTGATTATGCTAGGTAATCAAAGATTCTATGTGGTCTTCCCAGGTGTCTAAAGGTATATATAAGCAATGTTTATTTCCCAGGTGGTCATTTACTTCGGTGATCTGTATGAATGAGAGAACTTGAATATTTGAATGAAAATTTTAAAAATACCTTAACTATTTCAGGGTTCAACTTTATCATTATGTCCTTAATATATTATCTCCTTTGTTCACCTCAGCACAGCACTGAAGAATGCCATTCCCGTTTCTCTCTCTCCTGTTTCTCATCAGAGCCTCCCCTTCTTAACAGTCTTTACCCCCCCAGGAAGATGGCATATCCCATGCCACTTTCAGGAAACACCCTCTGCGTCTGCCTTTTATTTGTCCTTTTCAAGAGCTGATTTTAAATTACATTTCCTTGCAAAGACTTCCCCCATGTCCTGTTGATTTTCTTATCCTGAATCCATATCCTATTTCATCTTTCATTCAATAAATAATCCTTCCTTCTCTATAGTTTTGTGATTGTCCTGAAACTCAGGCCCCGGATTTACTTCAATCCATTTGTTCTCTCTGTGACTGACACCAGTTTTTCCCTGGGGCAGATTCTGCACTGGTGGTGCCAGTTGATAGAATTTGAGGAAGTCTTCTGAGAAAAGAAAACACAAAATTACAAATAAAAAAGCAGATATGAAATTAAGCTTTTATTTAGAATGAGAAAATAACTCATGGCAAATATGTGCTTTAAATGTTGAAAAATACTACACACATTATAAGTAAAAGGTAATATTAATTAATTTTCTGGTATACCTCTATAATGCTTTTCTATGTATTTTTGGTCATATATTCTTTGATTCTTTAATAACCTCTTCATGTGGAATTGCTTTGTGCTATCTGCTATAAAGAGAATTTTTAAAAAAGTAATCCATTACTTTCACTAGGATGGTTCCTTAAAACTTACTGCTATTTTGGCAGTGGGGTAATAGTAGTAGTAGATGTAGAAATATAAGGGATTTTCCTTCCACATTACAGTTTATTATGGGTAATGTCATGCTTATAAATGTCAACAACTTTACCAGATTTCTTTTATATATGTTGTAAGATTGCAGAGCACTTCAAGTTTTCTCGTGCAGTGACTTAAATATATTTTGAAATACATTTAACAGCATTTAATAGTACCACACACTCAACCAATTTGCTGCCATGTCCTCAGTTACTTGAAAATCTCGTTACCTACATTAATGTGAGTATTTGCATCCAATCAGCAAGAAATGCTTTTCAATGTGTTCTTTTGTTTCATACCTTTTCATTAGAGAGACTTCTCAATTTAAAAGTCTATTCATTCTATTTTAAATGGGGATTTTCCCCCTAATTAACTGCTATTTTATGTGATCTAATGATTTTTGGGGGGCCACATTTCTTTCTCTACAGAATAATATTTATAATTTCTTTGGGCAGCTTTGCTGTATAATCCATTTTACCTGAATCTCCTCTCTTTTGTTTATTAATTAAAGATGAAAAAAGAAGCTATCTTTCATAAGTCCAAATCAGAGTCTACAATTTCTCTATATTTCTTTTCTTTACTGGACTGTTCACCATCTTTTCATACAGTTAAAATAGTGTAATTCCAAATAGGCTTCTTTTGAAATGGATTTGAACAATGTCCAGTGCTACCCCAGCAACCTCTAATGTACGGTAGAGTGAACAAAGACAGCGATCTTAACCAGTTAAATTAAATTATCTTGCTCTTGAAATGTTTACAGAAATTTTACTTTTGAAATTTTTACACATGGAATCTTCATGTGACCATATGGCTAGGGCTCCTCCCAGAGCGATTCGTACGAGCAAAGGGGTCTGGAAACTTCAGTTCTTTAGTTTCACCACAAATCATCTGCCTCCGGTTCCTCACCTTTCATGTGACATGACCTTTTAGTATTAAGTAGAGAAGACAGTTAGTTGGGCTTAGAGACACTTAAGAAAACCCTAAGTAAGGGTATGAATGTATGAAAGATGCTGCGTGTGGCAGAATGCTGCTTTGGATTACACTGTGATCGAGTAAAACAATGGTAAGTAAACTAAAGCAACCAATAAACAAACTAGAAACTCCCATCCCTGCATGGATTTCGGGTCCTCTGCCCATTACCATGACAACTTAGAATACATGAAAACAGCCGGGATGTTGTAGGAGAGATGGGGAGTACAAGCTGCCAGTGCAAACATTTCCTCCTGTTTGAATATGTATTTCATCAGATTTTACACTTTTTTTTCCTTCTTTGAAGATATTTGCTTTTCATTTCACTTATTTTATTCCATGCAAACTTGATTTTTTTTAGATCAGTACAGTGTCTCCTGATACCTTGTTACTAAGGGTACTTAATATGAAAACAGATGAATTACAGATTACTATCGCTTACATAGCAACCAAAAGAAGGTTGCAGGTGAGATAGCCCAGGATAAAATGGAGTATTTGTTAGCACTCGATACGCTGTGCTAGAAGGCTGTAGGAAATGGGAAGCTGTGGAAGACAAAAGTAGAACATACTAAGTAAATCACCATTATTCTCATTTCTCGGTCCCTACAAAATTCTTACTGAAGTTCTCAGAATCAGCTGCTGCTGCATTAAAACAGAAATCCAGCGATAGTTGCAAAAAACAGATGGGCATTTATTTCACCGTAGCATTAAGATAAATTCAGATATAAGCACCATAGAGCTAGTTTAGCAGCTTTCTGTCAGAGTCCCAGGCTGTTCCAGCAACTCTTTGCCATCCTTAGGTCATTGATGGCAGAGTGAACACAGCACAAATTCTTCACACTCCTGCAATTGAGAGAGGAGGTCTATGCCCCTTCTCCTTGAATCTGGGCAGAATCTGTGAGTACTTTGAATGATAGAATATGACAGAAGTGACACTGTGCCAATTTCCAGGCCCATGCCTCAAGGTATTGTAATTTATACTTCCTCCTCCTGGAAACATTTGCTTTTAGAGCCCTGAGCTGTCATGTAATGAACCCAGCTATCCTACTGTAGAGATCATCCATACAGGCTCTGAGACCCCATGGAGGAGGGGTCCTAGCTCAGTTCCAACTTTTTAGCCACTCTTATCAAAATTCCAGAAAGGAGAGTGAGCTGTCATCATTCTTGTAGACCATCCCTGCTGCCCAGAAAAATTTCAATGGGACCTCAAGTGATGCTGTATGGAATAGAAAACTCATCTGATCGATAGAATTGGGACATACAATTAAGTTAAAATTAAGCCACTAAGTTTTAGGGTATTTTATAATGTATCAGTAGAAAACATAGTCACCTAATGGTATGAGATGAGCTTAAGCCATCATATCATGTTGCAGGAGGCCATGCAGCAGAAAGCAGAAAAGGACAAAAAATACCCAGCACCTACATTTAGAAAGACTTCCCAGAGTAACACTTCTTGTCATAGATAGTGGGCCAAACTTGGTCATGTGGCCACATGCAATAAGTAGTGGGTAATGTGGTCTTTTGGAAATGCATATTGCCAAGCTAAATAGATTCAGTTACCAAGGAAGATGAGGAATTGAAGTTCAGTTAGGCAACTAGAATATACACTACATTCCATCAACTCTCCTTAATATAATCAGTTAGGCAACTAGAATATGCACTGCATTCCATCAACTCTCCTTAGTATAATCAATGCATTTTTCTCTCCTTAAAGTTCTTTAGTAAGATTTTGTTTTTTAGAGCAGAATGAGTTCACAGCAAAATTGAGACGGTATAGAGATTTCCCAAATAGGACCTGCATCCACAGATGCGTAACTTACTCCATTATGAGCATTCCCCACCAGAATGGTGTCTGTTACAACTGAGGAACCTACACCGACATCATAATCACTCAAAGATCACACTTTACATTATGCTTCACTTTTTGGTGTTGTGTATTCTATGGGTTTGAACAAACGTATAATGATGTATATCCATCATCATGATATCATACACGGTATTTTTACTACTCTAATATTCTCTCTGCTCTACCTATTCTACTCCCACACCAATTTCTGGTAACCACTTTTGGAGAACTTTGGAGATCTCTTTGCTGTCTCCATGGTTTTCCCTTTGCCAGGATGTCATATAGATGGAACCATACAGTAAGTAGCCTTTCAAATTGTCTTCTTTCACAAAATAATATACATTTAAGCTCCTTTATGTATTTTCACAGCTGATAGGCATTTCTTTTTAGTGCTAGTGTTTCATTGTATGGATGCACTACAGTTTATTTATCCATTCATTAACTGAAAGGTGGTGAATAAAGTCGCTATAAACATCCATATTCAGGTTTTGGTGTGGACATAGGTTTTCACTACTTTGGGTTAATACCAAGCAGTGCAACTGCTAGATTATGTAGTAAGAGTATATTTAGTTTTGTAAGAAATGACCTGCCTGTCTTCTGAAGTGGCTGTACCATTTTTCATTCATACCAGCAAGATATGAGAGTTCCTATTGTTCCACATCCTCATCAGCATTTGGTGTTGCCAAGTGTCTCTGGATTTTGGCCATTCTAGTAGGTGTAATGGTATCTCATTGTTTTAGCTTGCTTTTCCATGCTGACCTATAATGTGGATTTTCTTTTCATATGCCTATTTGCTATCTACATATATATTTTGGTGAGATATCTGTTAAGGTCTTTGACCCATGGTGTAAGTGGGTTGTTTGTTTTCTTATTGTTGAGTTTTAAAAATTCTTTATATGTTTTGGATATATATGTGGATAAAGAAAGATATGCATTTGAAAATACTTTCTCCCAGTCTGTGGCTGTCTTCTCATTCTATTGATATTGTCCTTCGCAAGATAGACTTTTAAAACAATAATTAATTTCAGTTTATCAGTTATTTCTGTCAAGATTATACCTTTAATGTTGTATCTAAAAAGGCATCACAATATCCAAGTCATCTAGGTTTTCTTCTATATTATCTTATATAAATTCTATAGTTTTTCATTTTACACTTAGTCTAAGATCCATTCTGAGTTAATTTTTGTGAAGGGTGTAAGATCTCTGTCTAGATTTATTTATTTTTCCATGTTGCTGTCCAGTTGTTTCATATCATTTGTTGAAAAGACTGTTTGCTCCATTGTAATGCCTTTGATATTTTGTCAAAGATCAATTAGCTATGCTTATGGGGATTTATTTCTGGACTTTAAATTCTGGTCCATTGATCTATTTGTCTACTTTACCAATACAATACTGCATTTATTACTGTTCCTTTATGTTAAGTCTTGAAGTCTGGTGGTGTCTGTCCTCCAGCTTTGTTTACTCCTTTAATATTGGGTTGGCTATTCTGGGCCTTTTACCTCTCCATATACAATTTAGAATGAGTGTCAATTACCACACAATAACATGCTGAGATTTTTATTGGGATTGCTTTATATCTATAGACCAATTTGGGAAAAACTGGCATCCTGACAATACTGAGTCTTCCTATTCATTTAAATGGAATCTCTCTCCATTTATTTAGTTCTCTGATCTCATTCATCAGTTTTACAGTTTTCATCTTGTAGATCTTGTACATTAAAAAAATATTCATACCTATTTAATTTTGGGGGTGCTAATGTAAATGGTATTGTGCTTTTAATTTCAAATTCCACTTGTTTACTTTTGGTAAAACAGAAAGTGATTGACTTTTGCATTTTAACCTTGTATCATGTAACCTTGTTATAAACACTTATTAGTTCTAGAGATTTTCTTTATATTATTTTGTCTATTCTTTTGGATTATCTAAAGAATTGATCATACCGTCAGTGAACAAAGAGAGTTTTACTTCTTCCTTCCCAACATTTATATTTTTGTCTTATTGAATTAACTAGAACTATCAGTACAGTGTTGAAAAGAAGCAATGAGAGAGGACATTCTTGCCTGTATCTGATCTTAGTGGGAAAATATAGAGTTTCTCACTGTTAAATATGATTTTGACTATAGATTTTTGTATATTGTCTTTATTAAGTACAGGAAGTTCACCTCTATTCCCAATTTACTGAGAGTTTTTATCAGAAATGGGTGTTGGATTTGACAAATACTGTTTCTGCATCTATTAATATGATCAGGTAATTTTTCTTTTTAGCCTGTTGATGTACTGGATTATATTAATTGATTTTTGAATGTTGGACCAGCTTTGCATATATGGGATAAATCTCACTTAGTTGTGGTGTATAATTCTTTTTATACATTCTTGGATTCAGATTGATAATATTTTGTTGAGGAATTTTTCACCCATGTTCATGAAAGGTATCAGTCTGTAGTTTTCTTTACTTATAAGGTCTTTGTCTGGTTTTGGCTTTGGAATAATGCTGGCACCACAAAGTAAGTTAGGAAGTATTTCCTCTGCTTCTATCCTCTGAAAGAGATTGTACAGAATTTGTAAAATTTCTTACTTAAATGTGTGGTAGAATTCACAAGGAACCCATATGGGCCTAGTGTTTTCTCTTTTGGAAATAATTTTTGTAATAGATATAGGACTATCCAGACTTTCTATTTCTTCTTGTGTGAGTTTTGGCAGCTTATGTCTTTTAAGGAATTGTTACATTTCATCAAGGTTATAAAATATGTGAGCATAGAGTTGTTCATAGTATTCCTTTATTATCCTTTTAATGCCCATGGGATCTATAATGATGTCCCCTTTACTTTTCTTTTTTTTTTCTATTTTGTTATCATTAATACACATTTACATGAGCAGCATTGTGGTTACTAGATTCCCCCCATTATCAAGTCCCCACTACATACCCCATTAAAGTTACTGTCCATCAGCATAGTAAGATGCTATAGAATCACTACTTGTCTTCTCTGTTCTATACTGCCTTCCCTGTAACCCCCGCTACATTATGTGTGCTAATCATAATGCCCTTTATTCCCCTTCTCCCTCCCTTTGAACCCATTCCCCCCAGTCTCTTTCCCTTTGGCAACTGTTATTCTGTTCTTGGATACTGTGAGTCTGCTGCTATTTTTGTTCCTTCAGTTTTTGCTTTGTTCTTATACTCCACAGATGAGTGAAATCACTTGGTACTTGTGTTTCTATGCCTGGCTTATTTCACTGAGCATAATACCTTCTAGCTCCATCCATGTTGTTGCAAATGGTAGGATTTGTTTTCTCCTTATGGATGAATAATACTCCATTGTGTATATTTACCACATCTTCTTTATCCATTCATCTACTGATGGACACTTAGGTTGCTTCCATTTCTTGGCTATTGTAAATAGTGCTGTGATAACATAGGGATGCATATGTCTTTTTCAAACTGGGCTCCTGCATTCTTAGGGTAAATTCCTAGGAGTGGAAATCCTGGGTCAAATGGTATTTCTGTTTTAAATTTTTTGAGGAACCTCCATACAGTTTTCCACAATGATTGAAATAATTTACATTCCCACCAGCAGTGTAGGAGGGTTCCCCTTTCTCCACATCCTTACCAGCATTTGTTGTTCCTATTCTTTTCTATGTTGGCCATCGTAACTGGTGTGAGGTGATATCTCATTGTGGTTTTAATTTGCATTTCCCTGATAATTAATGATATGGAGCATCTTTTCATGTGCCTGTTGGCCATCTGAATTTCTCCTTTGGAGAATTGTCTGTTCATATCCTCTGCCCATTTTTTAATAGAGTTATTTGCTTTTTGGGTGTTGAGGCTTATGAGTTCTTTATATATTTTGGATGTTAACCTCTTGTCAGATATGTCATTTACAAATATATTCTCCCATACCGTAGGATGCATTTTTTTTCTGCTGATAGTTTCCTTTGCTGTACAGAAGCTTTTTAGCATGGTGTAGTCGAGTTTGTTCACTTTTTATTTTGCTTGGCTTGCCCGAGGAAATGTGTTCAGGAAAAAGTTGCTCATGTTTATATTCAAGAGATTTTTGCCTGTGTTTTCTTCTAAGAGTTTTATGGTTTCATGACTTACATTCATGGCTTTGATCCATTTTGAGTTTACTTTTGAGTATGGGGTTAGACAGTTTCATTCTCTTGCATAGAGCTGTCCAGTTTTGCTAGCACCAGCTATTGAGGAGGTGGTCATTTCCCCATTATATATCCATGGCTCCCATATCATATATTAACTAACAATATATGTGTGGGTTTATATCTGGGCTCTCTAGTCTGTTTCATTGGTCTATGGGTTTGTTCTTGTGCCAGTACCAAATTGTCTTGATTATTGTGGCTTTGTAGTAAACCTTGAAGTCAGGGAGTGGAATCCCCCCAGCTTTATTCTTCCTTCTCAGGATTGCTTTGGCTATTCGAGAAAATAAACAAAATAGATAAACAGACCAATATCCATATGAATTTTAGAACTATCTGCTCCAGTACACTGAAGAATGCTGTTGGTATTTTGATAGGGATTGCATTGAATCTGTAGATTGCTTTAGTCAGGATAGCCATTTTGAAAATATTAATTCTTCCTATCCATGAGCACGGGATGTGTTTCCATTTATTGGTATCTTTTTAAATTTCTCTCATGAGTGTCCTGTAGTTTTCAGAGTATAGGTCTTTCACTTCATTGGTTAGGTTTATTCCTAGGTATTTGATTCTTTTTGATGCAATTGTGAATGGAATTGTTTTCCTGATTTCTCTTTCTGTTTTCCTGATTTCTCTTTCTGCTAGTTCATTGTTAGTGTATGGGAATGCAACAGATTTCTGTGTATTGATTTTGTATTCTGCAACTTCACTGAATTCAGATATTATATCTAGTAGTTTTAGAATGGATTCTTTAGGGTTTTTTATGTACAGTATCTTGTCATCTGCAAACAGGGACAGCTTGACTTCTTCCTTGTTAATCTGGATGCCTTTTATTTCTTTGTGTTGTCTGATTGCCATGGCTAGGACCTCCAGTACTATGTTGAATAAAATTGGGGAGAGTGGGCATCCCTGTCTTGTTCCCAATCTTAAACACTGTTAAGTATAATGTTGGCTTTGGTTTTGTCATATATGGCCTTTATTTTGTTGAGGTACTTGCCGTCTATACCCATTTTGTCGAGAGTTTTAATCATGAATGGATGCTGAATTTTGTCAAATGCTTTTTCAGCATCTATGGAGATGATCATGTGGTTTTTGTTCTTTTTGTTGATGTGGTGGATGATGTTGATGGATATTCGAATGTTGTACCATCCTTGCATCTCTGGGATGAATCCTACTTGATCATGGTGTATGATCCTCTTGATGTATTTTTGAATTCGGTTTGCTAATATTTTGTTCAGTATTTTTGCATCTATGTTCATCAGGGATATTGGTCTGTAATTTTCTTTTTTTTGTGGTGTCTTTACCTGGTTTTGGTATGACAGTGATTTTAGCCTTGTAGAATGAGTTTGGGAGTATTCCCTCTTCTACTTTGTGGAAAACTTTCGGGATGATGGGTATTATGTCTTCACTAAATGTTTGATAAAATTCAGCAGGGAAACCATCTGGGTCAGGGTTTTGTTCTTAGGTAGTTTTTTGATTACCAATTCAATTTCGTTGCTTGTAATTAATCTGTTCAGATTTTCTGTTTCTTCCTGGGTCAGCTTTGGAAGGTTGTATTTTTCTAGAAAGTTGTCCATTTCTTCTAGGTTATCCAGTTTGTTAGCATATAATTTTTCTTAGTATTCTCTTATAATTCTTTGTATTTTGTTGGTGTCCATAGTGATTTATCCATTCTCATTTCTGATTCTGTTTATGTGTGTAGACTCTCTTTTTTTCTTGATAAGTCTGGCTAGTGGTTTATCTATTTTGTTTATTTTCTCGAATAACCACCTCCTGCTTTCATTGATTCTCTCTATAGATTTCTCCTTCTTGATTTTATTTATTTCTGCTCTAATCTTTATTATGTCCCTTTTTCTACTGTCTCTGGGCCTCATTTTTCTTCCCATTCTACTTTCGTTAATTGTGAATTTAGACTGTTATTTAGGGATTGTTCTTCTTTCCTGAGGTAGGCCTGTGTTGCAATATACTTTCCTCTTAGCATGGCCTTTGCTGCATCCCACAGATTTTGCGGTGTTGAATTATTTTTGTCATTTCTCTCCATATATTGCTTGATCTCTGTTTTTATTTGGTCATTGATCCATTGATTATTTAGTAGCATGTTATTAAGCCTCCATATGTTTATGGGATTTTTTTTGTTTTTCTTTTGTAATTTATTTCTAGTTTCATACCTTTGTGATCTGAGAAGCTGGTTTGTACAATCTCAATCTTTTTGTATTTATTACAGTCTCTTTTTGTGGGTTAGTATATGATCTATTCTGGAAATGTGCCATGTGCACTTGAGAAGAATGTGTATCCTGTTGCCTTCAGGTGGCATATTCTGTAGATGTCCATTAGGTCCGTCTGTTCTAATACATTGTTCAGTGCCTCTGTGACTTTACTTATTTTCTGATTGATCTGTCCTTTGGAGTGAGTCGTGTGTTGAAGTCTCCTAAAATGAATGCATTGCATTCTATGTCGCCCTTTAATTCTGTTAGTATTTGTTTCACATATGTAGGTGCTCCTGTGTTGAATGCATAGATATTTATAATAGTTGTATCCTCTTCTTGGACTGACTCCTTTATCATTATGTAATGTCCTCCTTTGTCTCTTGTGATTTTCTTTGTTTTGAAGTCTATTTTGTCTGATACAAGTACTGCAACTCCTGCTTTTTTCTCCCTATTAGTTGCATGAAATAACTTTTTCCATCCCTTATTTTGAGTCTGTGTATGTTTTTGGGTTTGAAGTGAGTCTCTTATAGGCGACACATAGATGGGTCTTGTTTTTTTATCCATTCAGTGACTCTATGTCTTTTGATTGGGGCATTCAGACCATTTACATTTAGGGTGATTATCGATAGGTATATACTTATTGCCATTCAGGCTTTAGATTCGTGGTTACCAAAGGTTCAAGGGTAATTCCCTTACTATCTAACAGTCTAATTTAACTCACTTCATATGCTATTACAAACACAAGCTAAAGCTTTTTTTCCTCCTTTTTCTTCCTCCTCCGTTCTTTATATGTTAGGTATCATATTCTGTACTCTTGTCTATCCCTTGATTGACTTTGGGTGTAGCTGATTTGATTTTGCATGTGCTTAGTAATTAATTGTTCTACTTTGCTGTGGTTTTATTTCCCCTGGTGACATCCATTTAGACTTAGGAGCATTTCTGTCTATAGCAGTCCCTCCAAAATGCACTGTAGATGTGGTTTGTGGGAGGTAAGTTCTCTCAGCTTTTGCTTATCTGAAAATTGTTTAGTCCCTCCTTCAAATTTAAATTTTAATCTTGCTGGATAGAATATTCTTCACTCAAGGCCCTTCATTACATTCAATATATCATGACACTCCCTTCTGGCCTGTAATTTTTCTGTTGAGAAATCTGATTATAGCCTGATGGGCTTTCTTTTGTATGTGATCTTATTTCTCTCTCTGGCTGCTTATAATAGTCTGTCTTTATCCTTGATCTTTGCCATTTTAATTACTATATGTCTTGATGTTGTCTTACTTGGGTCCCTTGTGTTGGGAGATCTGTGCATCTCCATGGCCTGAGATACTATCTCCTTCCCCAGATTGGGGACGTTTTCAGCAATTACCTCCTCAGTGACACTTTCTATCCCTTTTTCTCTCTCTTCTTCTTCTGGTACCCATATAATGCAAATATTGTTCCGTTTGGACTGGTCACACAGTTCTCTCAATATTCTTTCATTCTTAGAGATCCTTTTTTTCTCTCTGTGCCTTAGCTTCTTTGTATTCCTCTTCTCTAATTTCTATTCCATTTACCATCTCTTCTACTACATCTAATCTGCTTTTAAATCCCTCCATTGCATGTTTTATTTCAGATATGGAATTTCTTAATGATTGAATCTCTATCTTAAATTTGTTCCTGAGTGCTTGAATGTTTTTCTGTACCTCCATGAGCATATTTATGATTTTTATTTTGAACTTTCAGGAAGATTGGTGAGTTCAGTTTCATTTGGCCCTATTTCTGGGGTTTGTCAGATTTTGATCTGAACCAGTTTCCTTTGATGTTTCATATTTCTATGTGGCACCCTCTAGTGCCTAGAAACTCTAGTGTCTGGAGCTCCTCAGCCCCTGGGGTGTTTGGGGGTCGCAGGGGAGTGGTGCTGGTGCGTGCTGGGAGGAAAGAGCTGTTTCCTGATTCCCGGCTGCAGTGCCTGTCTTCAGTGTCAGAATCAGTGGGCCAAGCACACAGGCGTAAGCCTCTGTGCTTTGTGTCTCTAGGTGTTGTAGGCAGTACCTTTCTCTGGCTGGCCTGATGCCAGCACAGTGGCTGCCGATTTGCAAGCCAGTGCTGGAAGGCCAGGAGGAAGGCGCAGCAGGCTGCATATCACAGTGGGGGCCTCAGACATGAGTAGCCAGTCAGGGGGATGGAGCGCCTGAAGCTCCTCAAAATTCCCAACCTGCTGAGAAAAGCATGCCCAGACAACCGTGTCCACCTATTCTTTCTCCTGCGCAGCAAGCTCCATGCAATCCCTGCCCCTTCATCAGCCCTCTGGCTGCTAGGAAGCCTCTCAGACCACCCACCTTTCCTTTGTCCCAGAGCAGCTGGATGTGGATCCCCATCCTCTGCAAATGACTAGAATCTCAGTCTCTCAAGCACTTCGTCTGTTCAAGCTCCCCAACCCCACCAACCTTCAGAGCACCCCTCAATGTTGGTTTGTGCTCCAAAGCATATCTCCAGGGCTGGGTGTTCAGCAGTTTTAGGCTTCCACCCCCTCTCCACTCCATGTCTCTTCCTCCTGCCAGTGAATTGAGGTGGGGGATGCGCTTGGGTTCCCCCAGATTAAGGCTCTGCTATGTTACCCTGTTTTGTGAGGTCTGCTCTGTTTTCCAGGTGTATGTAGTCTGGTGCAGCCTTCTTTCCTTTTGCTGTTTTAGGATTAGTTGTTTTAACTATATTTTCATACTACATGTGGTTTTGGGAGGAGTTCTCTGTCTCATCTCTCAGACCGTCATCTTGAACTGATCCCCTTTACTTTTCTGATATTAGTAATTTGTGTCCTCTGTATTTTTTATGGTTAACTTAATGTACAGTTTTGGAGACTTAATATATTCTCAAATTCTCATTAGAAGAAAATTAAGATAAACAATAAATATACAGACGGCTTCTGGGAAGATGGCGGTGTGAGCAGGGTGGCAGAAATCTCCTCCCAAAACTATATAAATCTGTGAAAACACAGCAAATACAACTACTCCTAAAAGAGACGTCGGAGCACACAGGAAAGTGCACAGCGTGCAGCCACACCTGGGAGGACTCAGCACCCCGCGAGGCGGGTAAGATACAGAGCCGTGACCCAGCGGCACCTGAACACTCACCCAGCCCAGCGCGCCGGAGGGAGGAGAGGATTTGGAGCCAGGAGGGAGTGGAAGAGCAGGTCCGCGAAATAACCAGCCCCGGTGGTCTGCGCCGGAGCACCGGGAGTGCTGACACACGTCGCGCGGTGCATCAGACATTGGAGAGGCAGAAGGTGCAGGTTTTGAGCCGGGAAGGTGCCGGGACTGTGCAGCCAGTGCCCAGGGACAAGAGAAAAGCGTGCACCATCTGTAGTGGTCTCGGAGAGGCAGGGGGCCCAGCGAGGGAACACCAGCGCCCTGGCGGGCTCAGCCCTGCAGGCTGGAAGTCCTGGGGAACTTCGGTCCCCTTCGCTAGTGCAGCCAGCACCCAGGGACAAGAGAAAAGTGCACGCCATTTGTAGCAGTCTTGGAGAGGCGGGGGGCCCAGCGAGGGAACACCATTGGTATTGGCACAAAAACAGACCCACAGACCAGTGGAATAGAATAGAAAATCCAAACATCAACCCAAACACATACAGTCAATTAATATTTGATAAGGGAGCCTTGGATATACATTGGGGAGATGACGGCCTCTTCAGCAGCTGGTGCTGGAAAAACTGGACAGCTACATGTAAGAGAATGAAATTAGACTACTGTCTAACCCCATACACAAAGGTAAACTCAAGGTGGATCAAAGACCTGAATGTAAGTCATGAAACTATAAAACTCTTAGAAAAAAATATAGGCAAAAAGCTCTTGGACATAAACATGAGTGACTTCTTCATGAACATATCTCCCGAGCAAGGGAAACAAAAGCAAAAATGAACAAGTGGGACTATATGAAGCTGAAAAGCTTCTGTACAGCAAAGGACACCATCAGTAGAACAAAAAGACTTCCTACAGTATGGGAGAATATATTCATAAATGACGTATCCGATTAGGGGTTGACATCCAAAATATATAAAGAACTCACGCACCTCAACAAACAAAAAGCAAATAATCCATTTAAGAAATGGGCAGAGGACATGAATAGACACATCTCCAAAGAAGAAATTCAGATGGCCAACAGGCACATGAAAAGATGCTCCACATCACTAATCATCAGAGAAATGCAGATTAAAACCACAATGAGATATCACCTCACACCAGTGAGGATGGCCAACATCCAAAACACAAACAACAACAAATGTTGGCGAGGATGTGGAGAAAAGGGAACCCTCCTACACTGGTGGTGGGACTGCAAATTAGTTCAACCATTGTGGAAAGCAGTATGGAGGTTCCTCCAAAAACTCAAAATAGAAATACCATTTGACCCAGGAATTCCACTCCTAGGAATTTACCCTAAGAATGCAGCAGCCCAATTTGAAAAAGAGAGATGCACTCCTATGTTTATCGCAGCACTATTTACAATAGCCAAGAAATGGAAGCAACCTAAGTGTCCATCAGTAGATGAATGGATAAAGAAGATGTGGTACATATACACAATGGAATATTATTCAACCATAAGAAGAAAACAAATCCTACCATTTGCAACAACATGGATGGAGCTAGAGGGTATTATGCTCAGTGAAATAAGCCAAGCCAAAAAAGACAAGTATCAAATGATTTCACTCATATGTGGAGTATAAGAACAAAGGAAAAAAACTGAAGGAACAAAAGAGCAGCAAACTCACAGAACCCAAGAATGGACTAATAGTTACCAAAGGGAAAGGGACTGGGGAGGATGGGTGGGAAGGGAGGTGTAAGGGGGAAGAAGGGACATTACGATTAGCAGATGTAATGTTGGGGGGGCACGGGGAGGGCTGTACAACCCAGAGAGGACAAGTAGTGACTCTATGGCATCTCACTACGCTGATGGACAGTGACTGCAATGGGGTTGGGGTAGGGGGGAACCTGATGAAGGGGGTAGTGTAATCACCATAATATTACTCATTTAATTGTAGATTAATGATATCAAAATAAACTAATAAAAAAACAATAAATATACATTACTTTGTATTGCTTCATAGAAATTACCAAAAATTTAGTAGAATAACAATAATGCCCATTTACCAGCTCAGAATTCTGTAGGTCAGAAACCTGGACTCACTGCTTAGGGTTTCATAGAGCTAACATGAAGTTTGCAACTGGGCTGGTCTCTCATCAAAATACCCTGTTGAAGAATGTACATCCATGTTGTCAACTCAGGTGGCCAGCTAAATTAAGTTAATGGTGGTTGTAGGACTGAGGTTTTTGTTTCTTAGATGGGGGATTCTCTCAACTGGAGACATCCTCATTCCTCTCACACAGCTCCTTCATCTTTAAAGCAACAACAGGGAATTGAGTCCGTCTCACATTCTGAATCTGCCTGAAACGTTTGCCTTCAGCCAGAAGAAGTTATGTGCTTTTAAAGGATTGATGTGTTTAGGTCAGGCCCACCCAGATAATCCCTGTCTCAAGGGTAACTGTACTACTTAACATCATGTTCTTACAATCTATTCACAGGGATGACACCTCATCATATTTGCAAGTTCTGTGGGTTAGAGAATAATATCTGTTTAAATATTTATTAACATAATTCAGAGCTATATTCATATTTATGTGAAAGTTGGCATTAAATTCTTCACCAAAATATAAGATAAAAATAGAGTTTGGGAAAGAACCTTGTTTTTTAATTGTGCTCACCTGGCCTCTTGGGAGTACAGCACCTTTTCAGACTTTCTTCCTCAAGTTTACCTATTAAACAAAGGGGTTTTATATGCCTCTGCCATATTACTAAGAATTTGCTTTCTTATATCTGTAGGTGGCCTTATGTTTCATTCTCAATTCAACCATTATTTCCTCTGTTAAGGATATCTTATTCTCCTCATTTGACCCTAATAATATTGATAATTCCCTTCTTTGTGCCCTCCTACATGTTCTACAGACTTTTATCCTTAATAATTACTAAGATTATTCATATTCTGCTTCTCCTATGAAACTGAAAACTATAATATGCCTGCAAAGCATGCACTGGTATATGCCTACAACATTTTGCATGGATCCTATTATGTGGATGTTTAATATATATTTGTTTACCAAAGCAAAGCTGGAAGACACTGCCACTAGTTTAAGTGGCTTTTACGAGAGTCCCACCCACCTGCAAACAGAAATAGAGGAATTCAGGGAGAAGCCTGTTTTCTTAAGCTATAATTTAGACATTCCTTTATATCATTTTTCCATTGCTTGGCCTTATGAATAGCAGTGATTATTTATTTTCCATTAGAATCTAGACATATCTTTTATTTCCTAAATACCATCTCATATAATAATTATCATTACTTTTGAAATTCTCACAATTACATTGGATTGGCTGTTGGAAGCGCTGGCTCCCAGTGCTGTCTTTCTCTCTCTGTACTTTGGGATCATCACCCTCATTCAGAAGTTATGTACTGGGTTCATGTTCCATGCTAAATTGGTATTAAGAGGATGGGGGAGAAGCCAGAGCATATGTATTTGAGAATCTACAAGTTCAGTGGGGAAACAGACAAGGAAATAATTGAAGCTAATGTTACTTGGGTTGCTTTGGTAAGGTGCAGCCCAGGCGCCATGTTGAAAACCAGAAGTGGTGTCTCTGACCTTCAGAAAAGGTGAGAGAGAGGTTCCATGAGAGGTGATGGCAGAACTAAGCGCTGGAACAGTCGCGTGACATATCAGGAGAAGGGGTAGTCTGGAAGAGAGTCTCAAGTGCGGACTTTCTTTTATCTGCAGTGAGGGACAAAGTCTGCTATTTGGAGTTTAAGGGAAATCAAACTG
Source organism: Smutsia gigantea (assembly GCA_032199065.1). Lineage (NCBI taxonomy): Eukaryota > Metazoa > Chordata > Mammalia > Pholidota > Manidae > Smutsia > Smutsia gigantea. Next base: position 81,057 of record JAVSCE010020096.1, on the reverse strand, counting down.
CACCAGGGAGAAAGCACAGCAAGCTGTAACCCTCCTTGTAGTTATTATAGTTAAATCTGTACCCAAAAAGCAAGATTATCACACAGAATACTTTGGAAATGTTAATGAATAACAGTAAGAAAACTCTACATGCTTTTGACTCTAGACATATCCTTTATTTCTTAAAAATGGCTGCTAAACATTGTCCTATATTTTTAAAAATTTTCACAATTAAATGGTTGATCATGTACTTTAATTGTAAAGGAAAATTGAAGGAGACTGTTATTAAATAGAAATGGCACATTAGTTACCTATAATGAAAAAACTCAGCAACTGGATAATAGGACTTCAGCGGCCTTAGAAAACAATAGGTAGATGGGGCCAGGGTTTTGAATTGCTGCATGTAATGAACTTTTTCGTGGTCTGCTTAGAAAATATATTTTTACCTGACTGCTCCTGAAGAGTTCTGAGTTTGTCCTCCCTTTGACTTTGAATCTCTGTGTGTAGTGGTTTTCAGAAATTAGATTTTATGTGATCAAACTGCTTATTTTTGATTCTGGATTCAAAGCTTTTGTAATTATGTTCAGAGCACTGTAAAAAAAAGTCTAAGTGCATTTTTAATGTATGGAGATTGGGAGATCAGCAGTCACGTAAATCTCTGCAGCCCAGGAGAGTGGGCAGGAGGTCAGTGGAACCGCTGGAAAGAATGGAAATCAGATCCTGTCAAAAGGCAGTGAAAGAATCAGACTCATCCTAAGAAAAGAGCTGCCAAACAGGAATTTAATAACGTGTGTCCTTTTATTTGTGAAGACAGAATATTAGACACTTATAAGAATGTAAATGATTTGAAACCTGGCAATACCTAGCACCTACTAACCCACTTACCAACTCATGAGGAATCCCAATTACTGGGTATTTAAAAAGTTCCTACCACATATAAAGCATTTGCTGGGTATTAGCAGAAAGGTACTGCCATTCATATTATATTTAGGAATACCCATGACTGAAAAAGAAGAGGCATATATCAGGTAATATGAGAGTTCTTTAAACCTCCCAAAATAAAAAAGATGCAGAATTAAAATCTTTTCTAATTATGTGCTAGGGTGTGAAAATCAACTTGTATCTCAGAGGAGAAATTTTGAAACAGCTGTATTTCACATTTGATGCATTTTTAGATTTCCAAAAACTGTACCCTTTTGCAGTAAGCCCCTTGGCATATGCTCATTATGAAGGAAAATAAAACAGTTATATGACTAATTAGACTTTACCTTATCATTTCAGGAAACTCCTGACAACAGCCCCTTGTTATCATAAACTAATGACACCTCCTCACATTACATGAAATAGTCAGCAGTGGTTCGTTACAGCCATGTCCTCTTATTGCATAAATGTCAAGAGATTAAAGGTGAAAGCTTAAGCTTCACATTTTTTGTAGGTGGACTTTTTTAAAGTTCAATGTAGTTAGATTATTTTAAGATGACAATGACAGTTTGTTCATGATACCAAAATGTCTACTAGAAAAGTCTAAAAACCTGGTAAAATCTTCTATGTGTTCTTATTTGTATTCATGTCAGATACTCTGTTTCATTGATTTTTTTTCTTTTTACTGTAATAGTCCACAGACAGAATAAGCTGTTGTTTACAGTTATACAGACAAAAAGACAATTTTTGTATTTCTCAAACGATTTATGGTGAATTAACTTTGTTCACAACACAAGACCATAGTACCCCAGCACACACACTGTTATACACACACCAATGCGCACAGCACTTTTAAGATGTTCACAGCTTCCAGAAAGTCTGCTGGGAACACACTTGTCTGACATAGTTCAGTTCAGCATCTCCAAAGTTTTATAGTTATGGCAATCTCTCTGTGTGTAACTTATTGTAGAAATATACTCTGAAACAAACTATAGGGTAAGTCTTTTAGATTACAACACAGAATATTTGTGACCATTCAGCTATCCATGAAAATGCTTAACATCTAATTAAAATAGATATCTATCATGATGAGTTGAAGAGTCTGTAATAGCTTTCTTACCAATTTAAGGCTCTCACTGGCATGGAAACTCCACTCCTATTCTAGTTCCCTAATTGTTCCTTCTGAATTCCAATAGGAAATTAGAGATCATAATTAGCCTGTTTGAGTTTGAGGGGTCTAGAAGTTTTTGCTCATCTAGAGAATACAGGAGTTGGACTAAATGATTTCTGAGGTCTTTTGGAACTTTAAATCTGATATGGCCGTGACTTAACTCTGTGACTGACAGATTAATAACAAGGAAATCACATGTCCTATATGTTTTACTTTCCTCATTATTTCGGTATCCAACTATCTCAACCCAATACTCCAGAGATGGAGCACACAAAATCACGGGACAAAATAACCATAACGGGAGAAAAAAAAGTCACTAATATTTCTAGATGCCTACCAAGTATGCCATAGTCTTTGAAATATGTTATATGATTATTTTACTTAGGCTTCATGATACACTTTCTTGTGGCTGGATACTGTCAATTCCCGTGTTACAGATGATACTGGATCTCAAAAAGATTTGTAAACTGTTCTATCGCTAACACCTAGAAGTGGCAACATTTGGATGCAAATTCACATCAGACTAATTCAGTTTCATTTCTTTTTCATGTTATTGTACTAGTATTTGCATAGAAACAACCAATTTTAAGTTGAATGAGAAGAAGGAAATGGAAGAAAATGACATTTTAAAAGAAGGAAAAATATTAAAGGGAACCTATATGCAGGTACCCACTCTTGACCCCTCAGGAAACACCGTGGTGGATAAATCTAACCTAGGATGTATTCTCAGAAAGTCGGAGTCACAGACAAAACTATTGAGGTGAACACTTGATTTGCATCCATACAATCAGATTATAAGAGCATATTTAGTTTTTCATATTTCATATTCATAGTTTTGTTTATTATAAAAACGATCTTAATGTTTGGGAAATTATACATGTCACAGGAGAATTAAAAATGATACCATATTTTTTACCAGAGTCTGTATAAGTATGGACTGCTATATGAGACTAAGCCTGCATTGAAGGTGGCAGAGTTTTTGATTTGCAGAAATTTAATGTATGATGAAAACAATTTTACAAAAACTCAGTTGTTTTTAGGCATTTAGTGTTTTTTTATTTTAATTCAAAGACATTAATGCTGCCTTCTTGTAGAAGACAGAGAATTTCTTTAGCATTCTTTTAAAGAAATTACCTATAAATTTCCTCTGAATAAGAGGATTTAAAAAATTCTGTCAGTAATAGGAAGAATTATAAGAGTATTTATTTCAGGGATGATGAGAAACCTAGAGAAGCAAACAAACTTTCCACTGAGATGTTATTCATGTTGCTAGGGAAGGCATGATGATAGTCATGCTGGGGTGTGATAAAAGGGTTAATATAAATGAGAATTCTTTTTAAAAAAACCCAGAGGGAAAAGGAAGCCACAAGAAAATAGGTCCACTAATGAATGAGGAAGGGCATGAAATTAATGATGACTCTAAAACGGCTGAGTTATTGAACTCATTTTTTAAATCTGCCTTTAACAAGAGAAATGAAGCAAAGAAATATAGACAATTAGGGAGTTATGAAGACATTGCAAAAATTGCTCCAGCCAACAAGAAGATAAGGGAGATCCTTACTTGGCGGTCACTGGGAGACCCACCTCACCCTGAATTATGTAGTCAATTGGCCAGCATGTTTACTGAGCCACGCATATTCTTAAAAAAAGAAAGAATATTAGCATCTTGGGGAATTTGGAGAAAACAGACTTTTGAAAATTATTGGAGACTTCTGCCCAGGAAGGTGACCATTGGTAAAGTATAGCATTTAATACCACTGCAAAATATTAAGAATGGGAAGCTGGCAGAGTGCCTTCAAAAAGAATAAAGCAGGACATATGAATTCAAACTTGTGCTGTCACAAACCCACAGAAGAAATGGAAAGGAAAATAAAAAAGCAAAAGTCAAACATTTGGACATTAGGCTCATTTCTGGTTTGGTGAGTCGCCCAACTGTGCATGAAAAATTAAAGTGATTCAAAGAAAAGCAATTTAATCATGGTTTTGGAAATAGGTTAAAGATCATCATGAGTGGTTGAGAATATGTGACAAATTATAGAAATGACTAATGGGACTCAGTATAGGCTCGTATTGGTTCTGTCTTATTTAAAGGTTTTATTATTTATAATTAGCACATGATTAATTGTTTAAAAAATTAAAATGATGTTATTCTCTTAAAGTCAGGGAAAACTTACAAAACCCACAAAAAGGCAGAAGGGTCAAAGCAGGACTATAAATCTCTAAGTGGAGACTAAATGTTTAAAAAGGCCAGGTGAGGGGATAAGAGTTCTCAAGACCTGAAGAGTCTAAGCTAGAGTACTACTGCAGCATCTTGCATTTCAAATGAGAGAATTTCAACAAAGGGACACCAGGATCGATGGAGGAGAATACTGCTTTTTTCCCCCCTTGTTCTCAGCTCTCCTAAAATTTTCTCCATGCCAGAAAGACTCATGTGTGTCTTTTCTCCTCTAATTAACAAATCACCATGAGAAACATTGAATCCTGAGAACTGCAGATTCATAACTATGCTGTGAGAAAGAAAAAGCAGAAATGGACACGAAAGAACTCTGAAGATGGTTGGGAAATAGGCACTCAGAATTCAGACAATGGGAGGACCTTAGTTAGTTTTGGGCACGAGACTTTTTTGAGGAGGTTTAGAGGAAGTGCCCAAATTACAAGGTGTTAAGACTAAGAAAAGGAGGAGCAGATGAAAAAGAATTTAGATTAAGTTAGTGCAAATAAATATCAACTAACAGAAAAATACAAAATCACAAAATTTGAAGTGGAGCAGAGGGATAGAGCAAGCAGTGATGAGTTAACCTGTCAGAGGAGTGACTCCTGGGGCATGTCATGAATAGTTGCTGTGCGTGGGACAATTAGATGTGACTGCAAAGTCTTAACCCAATAAAGTGACTTGGTGGGCCTTCTGACACCCCTTGTATTTCACCCAGGAGATGGAAGGGTGTTCTGACTGCCCAGTTCAAGACTTTAAGTCTCCACTATTGATGAAAAGTCACCATTTCTCAAAGAGGACGCACTGTGAATTTTCCTGCTTTTATGGGCAATCAAAACTCTTCTTCTGTGTCAGTCACCAAACCCTTGAAACACTTGACACACTGACCATTATCACTGACACTCATGTCATCCTTCCAGGGCTCGGATTATCATCTAGATATCACAGTGAGGGTGACAGCACCTTTCAGGAGCATCTGCAGTGTCACTCAGCATGGAGGTGGCATGGTGGGACAGCAGACCCAGGTAACAGGCTCCCAAACCCTTGATCTCGCTCCGCCCACCGCTCCCCTCCAAGACTGATGTGAGTGCAGAATATTCTGTCCCTCTCACTCTCTGTAAAATTCATGATTTCGTCATTCTGACATTGTTCACAATGCAAAGAAGCTGCAGTGGGTTCTTGTCAGAGTCAGTGATCTCAGTTGGAATGGTGCAAAGGGATGGCTAGTATTGAAGACATTTCCCTCTCCTGCAAGGTCCACGTCATACCGGTCCAGTGGTCCCAACTCTGTCCATGGCCTTTGATGACTGCCCTTGATTCAAGGCATTTGTAGCAGTTCTGTAAACACAACCGCTGCCTCTTACTTCCATGGCAGGACAGTTGTGGTTTCTGTGCTAATAAACAGCTGCATTTTCCCTGAGTGAAACTCTGCAAGTGAGATATGTGAGTTTTGGCTTCGTATCCTTTGCACAGCAAAACTTGGTATACACAGTGATACACAGGCATTTCATCTTGGTGGCCTGTGATTTCAAGTTCTTGATTCAAGGTTTTGGGGGTTTGTACCCGATGGATAATTACTCAAAACATTTGTTGATGGAGACTTAGATATCATTAGGTTCCTTTGAAGTTTAGTGTTTCCCTAAGCATAACTTCAAATGAGAATATGATGTTAATTAACCAGGTAGTTAATCCACTAACTCATTCATTCATTCATTCATTCATAGAATCATTATACATATACTACATGTGCTGAACTCTTACAGTATATTAGGCACTACATTCAGCTTGTGAAAAAAAGCACAAAGGCAGCTGACCCTGGGCATTCTCATTCTCTAACTACTAAATTATGAGGCATTTCACAAGGGTCAAAACATTCAAGTTTACTGATGACCTACTTGTTATATAAATTCAAGATTTTCCTTTTAATAATGTAATTTTCACTCCCATGATTCTAATATGCTTTCCTAAATGTGGAAGCAATTGAGTTACTGAGATAGGGTAAGAAATAGCTTTAATATGAAAAATTCCTTTGGGAGTATGTTGTGGTTAACAGAGAAAAAAATGAAGTTGAAAAATACTGGTTATTGGAAACAAACATGTATTTGGGTGACAATGAAACCATAAGCAATGTGTTATACAAAATCCTGTGGGAGTACAGAGTACACTGGCCAAAGGTTCCTACTGACAGTGCAATTAGAAGTGTCCCTGGAAGAATGATAAACCCTACCAGTGCAACAGGCTCGGGCAGGGAAACAGATTGGAGTCATGCCTTTAAGCAATGGTTTAGTCTGTATAGAGCACAAAGTTTATGAGCAAAACACTGGAGTGAGTTGAATTTAAAACCATGCTAAGTTTATTTTGGATTACGTGCACATTGGCAAGCCCACATACAACCTTAGGAAAGTTCAAGATAACACCAGTCTGTGCGAGACCTAAAAGCCAGACCTTAAACTGGCTCTACTTCAAGGGACAGTTGTGTCTAACCCACCATGATATCCATCCCTATGTCCACCATTCATTATTCTCAGTAAAACTCCCAGGCCTCCAGTCTTCTACCACACCATCAACCCAAACCATTCAGATGCTCTATTCCAACCCAAAGCCTCTGAGGCTTTCTCCCACTCTCGAATACTTTTCTGTGCCCTTAAGGTGTCTCTCCATAATTGGAAAATTCTCATGGTTCCTGACTCCTTCTCTGAGTGTATTTGCATTACCTGAAATATGGCTTCTGTCCGGGACTCAATGCAGCATATATTCTCAAGCTCCATATCTTGTCTCTTTTGGTGGAAACCTGGACATTTTGTCATGGGTCAGGTTTGTAAGCTACATAGGGCAGAACCCTGGATTTTAAAACAGTTTTCATTTAGCTCAGGTCAGAATATTAAGGTAGCTAGTGGGGAGAATCTGTTTAGGCAACTCTCTGTGCAGACAGACAGGGCCTAGAAATTAAGAAATCAGATTTTCCATAGGAGCAATACTAGTAAACAGACTTGAATCCTAGTTGCTAGTCACTAATACTTTTCTATTCCAAGATCCCACAACTTCTGTATTAAGTTCATGCTTAAGAAAGTTTACTTTGGGGGCCAAGGAAGCATGAACTGTTAATATCAATGCATTATAAAATATGCTGTAACTGAAGTATTAAGAAAATGTCATGTGAACATTTTGCTTACAGAGAGGCTCATTTGAGCACTGAGCCCTCATAGTATTGGGTTTTGCACTATCAGCTCGGTGAATTCTCACCAATTTCCCAACATGCCAACATCTGTGTTACTCCTTCTTTTTTGTCTGTAATGCCCTTTGCCATCAACACTTTCAGTCACCTGGCAAACTCCTCCCCACTTCATAATTCTAGCTAAGATGCCTGACCTGATTCCCCAAGTAGAGAGATTAGATGCCTCTAGTACAAAATCACATACAGTTTGTACTTTATTTTAGTACATGGCCTGCTACACTACCCTTGTTTGTTCCACGCTTCTTGGTTGCCAACACCTGCAACAGGGCTTCATCATCAGTACTCAATACTTATTTGTGGAAAAACTAAGTTTGTTGAACAAATGAATGAATGGATGAATGGATAAAATCAGTGCATTGATGGATATATAGATATTGTTGGTGGCTTCTGAATGTGAGTTGTACCCCAGGGCAAGTTACTGTGTCTGAAAAGAATGAAGTCAAGGGAACCCAGTCTCTGATCAAGAGAAACATGCTAAAGTAGTAATATTTTTATTCTTGCATCATCCATTCATCTAATATTTATGAAATGCCTAGCGTTAGGTCAAAAGTGACCCTTATTTTTTTAAAACTTACTGAAACATTTATTAGATGCCTTACTAGTTATGTAACAAAATACCCTTGCTTCTTTCCTCCAGTAATTTGTTGTTTTTACATATTTTAGAAGCCAAAGATGAGCCAAACCCTTAAAAACAAACTGCCATTTGTACATATAGCACATGCTTAAATGTTTGATAAATACTTTGTTTCTTTCCTTTTAAAGGAATTTTAAAGCAAGGAAATAATTGTCAAACTAGGCCCCATGGGCAGTCTTCATGAAACATCAGCCTGCATATGCATATACAAAATAAATGATTACAGACTAGTGGGGAAATTAGTTTCTGTTCTCTCTGTGTGGAGATCTCATTGTTAGTATGGTAATCTGCATTCAAATCAGCTGCAGGCCTGGGATTTAAGTGAAGCTTTATGGATACACAGGATGTCATATAAGCTCCACCAAACACTAAGAACTACTTAAAGAGTGGAAACGTTTTGTTTTAGCCAAGGAATTTAAGAAAAAGAAAAAAAAGCAAGGGGACAGTGGTTACCTGCAAAGAACAACACTTATTTTAAATTACAGACAAGCTTCTGGATATCAGGTCTAACAAGTTAAACTGTCTTGAAGAGGAAGGGAGGCTCCTGGATGGAAAAAGGATCCCTGAATACACTGGCTTTGTTGCTTCTCAATCCCCTGCCATGTGAGCACAAGCGCCATCATTCCCCCTGAGTTTGGAGTTAATTCACTACCTATGCACAAGAGACTTAATGGTAATGCTTGCTATGCTTGCCAAAATGTGGAAGCAGGCAGTTTTTCATCCAAAGAAACATGTAAATATCTTCTGGAATTTATGTAGGGTCTTTATTTTTTACAGGGACAAAAAGACAGAGGAACAAACACAGAGAGCGAGGTTGCATATAAAATTATTAACACGGGCACTGAAATCTATAGCTTGAGGTAGATTTGGATTATCAATGCCTATGAACTGGATGGAGTCCTGCATTCCCACTAGAACCAATAGCCAGCTTTTGTTTTCAGGTTGTATTCCAGTAAAACCCCTCTTGCTACGTGCTGGGCTACAGATATTGAACCTTTAGTTTTCAGTAGCACTTCGGGAAGTGGAGCCTGGGCCACATAGGCACGTGCATGTCATTGTGAGCCTTTTAAGTGTGGCTCTAAGTGACATGAGAACCCACTGAAGCAATTTTGTGTTTAGAGATGAAACTCACAAAACTTAAAACTAACCATTTTAAAGTGGACAATTCAGTGACATTTAGTACATTACAACATAGTGCAACTGCCACCTCTGTCTGGGCCCAAAGCATTTTCGTCAATCCTATATACATTTTAAGCAATGAATCCCCAGCCCCTGGTAACCACCAGTCTGCATGCTGCCCTCTGGATTTATCTGTTTGGGATAGTTTCTATCAATGGAGTTGTGCAGCATGTGACCTTTTGTGGCTGGCTTCATTTACTTAGTATACTGTTTTTGAGGTTTCATCCATATTCTGGCCTGTGTAAATCCTTCATTTCTTTTTATAGTTGAAAATATTCCATTGTATGGGTATACCACAATTTGTTTCTTTCAGTTCATCTGTTGATGGACATTTGGGTAGTTTCCACCTCTTGGCTGTTGTGAATAGTGCGGCTCTGATAAATGTTCATGTACAATTTTTATTTGAATGCCTGTTTTCAATTATTTTGTATATGTACCCAGGAGCAGAATTACCTGGCTGTATGGTAATTGTGTGTTTAATTTTTTAAGGATCCAAACCTGTTTTTGGTGAAGGACTTTTGATCAAAGAAAGGACCTAATAATAACTTAGGATTTAAAATATTGTTCTTAACTGCTTAGAGGAGATTATAGGGGATCAAAGCAGAAGCAAAGAAACAATTCAGGACTTAACTCTAGTATTCTAACTGAGAGATGATACTTCGATGCTGGATATAAGCAATGGAAAATGGCAGGAAATCCTCCAATTTGGGGTATTCAGGAATAGCCGACAGGATATCCTGATGGTTTGTACATGAGGGGGAAAAGGTTGTAAGGATGACTGTAATATTTCTGGCTTGAGGAATTAGAAGATTGAAATTGACCAATTAGGTATAAAGGGGAAACTGTGAAGTACTAGCTCTAAGAGAGAAAACTAAAAGTTCAGTTTTGTATATGTTAAGTTAGCAATATCTCTTCAACATCTGTATCAGATATCTATCACAATGTACAAACCATACAAAATATAGTGGCTTTTTTGGGTGTGAATCTCTGTATCAGCAGTACGGGCAAAGCTCATCTAAGTAGTTCTGCTGGCCTCACATGGGTCACTCATGTGGCTGCAATAGGTTGGTGGCTTACTTGGAGGCCAGTTGATCTGGGGTATTTTAGATGGGATGGATTACTGTCCTTCGCATGCTCTTGACCTCCAATAGGCAAACCCAGTCATTTCTATACGGAAATTTCAGGGCAGCAAGAGAGTGGAAGCTGCAAGGTCTTTGTGTTCTCAGGTTGAACTTCCACAATGTCCCATCCACTCCATGCAACTGGTCAGTAAAGTCACAAGCTCTACCCAGATTCACTGGGGTAAAGAAGAAGAACAACCTCCCAGCAGGACTGTCAGTGTCACCTTGCAAAGAGGTATGCAAAGCCAGGGAATAATTAGCATTCGTTTTTTTTTTCTAATAATCAACCACACCATTCAAGTGGAGATAACTGAGAACATATGCAGTTACATGTTTAAGAGAGAAGACTGGGCTGTAGAGTGAATGTAGCTTAATAAAGAAGAGAGTCTTTCCAAAGAGTGAGCTCTGATATTGTCCAATAATGTACAAAGCAATGAAATAAAAGGAAACAGAAAAGTGAACTAGATGGATCCATCAGGGAGGTAGGAGCAGACCAAGGGAAAGTTGTGTCCAAGAGGTTAAATTTGATGTTGAAATTCACCAAAAATGACTGTATATTTGTTGTTTATGTAATAGATATTTTATTTTCTGACAGTTAAATATCATTGAAGTTATCTGACCAGTTTGTAATGGTGACTGTTTTATCTCTAGCCTTAGGCTAAGAGAGGGGTAGTAGTTTATGTGAGTACCAAAATTCTACCTTTATTAAGCTCATTAAAAGATCTGAACGTCCATTAATTCCCAGGGAAACTAGGCCAGAAATTGTCTGCAATGCTAATGGGAGCTGTGAATTTGAATTTTCATTGAAGTAATAGGGCCATGCATTTTGAATACTGGTAAAAACCAGTGGAGAGGGCAATTGAAAGACCTTCACTTTGTAACCATGTGGAAAAAGCATAGTATTTATTAAACCTCTTCCAGTACATAAAATTGTTCCAGGTCCTTCCAATTACGGAAAACTGAATGAAGCACTTGATCTGGTTTTTCAAACAGGTTGCCATTTAAATAAGAAAACATCATAGATGAGATACTAAATTTTATACAATGCTAATGGGGAGGGAGACATGATCATGCTTATGTAGAGAAATATAGATTCAAAGCATGGACAGATATACTTGGCAATAGAGTACAGGAAAGAAGGTGTAGAAGAAAAAAGACCAAGCATTAGGGGCCTAAGCAAAACCCCTATGAATTAGTGATGTCTATAAATAAACCAGCCGCCATTTATGGTTTTTACAATGTGCCAAGTACGTACCATCCTAAGACCATCTTTATCAATTTCCTTAGTTATTGTAGCAACCAATAGGAAGGAGGCACTTTTGGTACTTACACCACATCCAGTTGGCCACTTGTTTTCAGTGCACTGTGCCAGCACATCCTACAAACGCATGCTGTGGCGGCTCTCTGCTGTCCTGCCTTTCCACCTGTCCCTAAAACCTTAAAAAGCCACTCAGCCTGCGTGCAGATGCAGCTAGGGAGCAATACTCGACTACTAGTGGGGGTTTGGAGTCAGTGGATAAATACCTGAGATTTCCTCCCTTTGGAGAGTTCGCTTTGAGATGCCTTCTACGTGGTTCCTTGCACAATTCCCAGGGCAACTGAGCTTTCGTTGTTCACCACAGACGCTGGTTTATGATGCACATTTCATTGCCTTCCTCCCTTACTGTTTCATTATCCAATGTTTCTCTCTCTGCTTTCTGTGACTACCTCCCAAACTAACTGTACCCAAATCCATGGCTCAGGCACTGTTTGTGGGGAACCCAAACCAACACAGGAACAAACTGTCCCACACTTAAACAGATAACAAAAATGAGATCATAAACATTTTAAGAACTTGATCAAAATCATCTATAGAATTTACCAGAACCCAGATTGGCTCCTAATCTTCCAGCATTAAGCAGTACTGAATCTCTGAATCAAAGTATTCATTATTTAATTGTTATAAGTAAATAAATATTTATAGACTCAACTATGAAATTCTGTGATTCTAAATTATAATTTCTTATGCATAAAGGAAGGAAATATATTTCCTTGATAAAGAATTTAAGACCTGGAACACTGAATATTCTGGGGGCAGAAATGCTCTCTTATTTTCTTACTATTCTCAAAATAAATTACTAAAGGGAAATCCTCATATTTTAATCTCTTAATGTTTTATTTCAATAGATAATTCATTGAAAGGACCTATTTTTAAGGATTTTTAAAAAGTATTCTTTGTTTTCTCTGACTCTTGGTTAAGGTTCTTCCTCCCAGATTTATGGAGACTTTGATGATAATTACAGCATACATTTGTAGTATTTTGTAGTATAGAGTACCTGCACATATGTTTGCCTTTTCTTCATTTAACCATTGCAACAACCTTATGAGGTACATGAAATCATTTTACAGATGAGGAAACTTAACTGCAGTGATAACATCTTGTCCACGCTTAATGTACTTGGCATATGGCAGAACTAGGTAATGAATCCACATCTTGTAATCCAAGGCAGGGCTTGTTTGCTGTGGTACGGCCGTTGATGATGTCTTTGACTACAGCCAGTGCTGAGGAAGAAGTAAAGAATGAACTGTCTGGGTGGGCCACGTGGAAAGGAGATGGTTTAAGTGGGTTTATAAATAGCTGCTTCCCATGAATTGGTGTCTCTTACTCTCTGCATTTCCAAAGTATATGTAGTTGCATGGAGAAGTTTGGTTCTAATAGAAATTATCAAAGAGAAACATACTGGTGTATTACCAACTACTCAAGTTTTAGATCCCAACAGGAATAGGTGATTATTCAACTTCTCCATTGGTAATTCTTACCACAAATATTCCTTCAATCTCCTGACCCTCAGTTTGTTTATTGTTAAAGTGATACTGATAATGCTGTTTCAGATAAGAATATAAGTGAACTTACTTTGAAACTGTAAACCTGAGTCAATTACAAATTGCTATGTGGTCACCTTTTGCTACTTTCAATCTGCTGGCTCTCAACACAATCAAAAAAGGGGAGATAGGAAACTTTGTGTAAGTATTCAGCATTTGCCCTTTCTTAAAAGTCATTTTTTAATTAGTCTTTTCAATCTAAACAGTTGCAATGTTCTATGTTCTTGTTTTTTTCACCACAGCTGAGGAGTGATAAATTCTTTTAACATATATGACAGTTTCATGTTCTCGTAACAGGTCAACAATGCCTACTCTTATACCCCATCTGCAGTGTCCAGGCTCTGTTGTAATCTGTTGATACCATGTTTCCTTCCTCCCTACAAGTTATTGATATTTTTATTTTATTAGTGTGGTAAAAAAACACATAAAATTTACCATTTTAAGTACCTCTAAGTTTACAGTTTGTAGTTTTAAGTGTATTCACATTGTTTCTATCTAGTTCACATTGTCATACAACTATCCATTCCCAACACTCCTTTGATTCTGCAAAACCAATAACCATACCTATTAAACAATAACTCCTGGTTCTCTCCTCCCACCAGCCCCTGGAAACCACCATTCCACTTCCTATCTTTTTGAAGTTGACTACTCTAAATATCTCATATAAGTGGAATCATACAGGATTTGTCTTTTGGTGACTGGCTTATTTCACTTAGCATAATGTCCTCCAGATTCAACCACATTGTAGCATATTGCAGAATTTCCTTACCTTTTTAAGGCTGCATAGTATTCGACTATATGCATATAGCACATTTTGTTTTTTTTTTCCACTCATCCATTGATGACACTTGGGTTGATTCAACCTCTTAGTTATTGTGACTAATGTTGTGAACATGAGTGTTCAAATATCTCTTTGAGATCCTGCTTTCAGTTCTTTTGGATAAAGAAGTTGAATTGTTGGATCATTTGGAGTTCTGTTTTTAATATTTTGAGGAACCTCCATATTATTTTCTGTAGCAGTTGCATAATTTTTCATTCCCATCAACAGTACAAAAGAGTTCCAATCTCTCAGAATCCTCAGCAACACCTATTATTTCCTGTTTTTGTTTTGTTTTTATTCAGATAGAAGCCATCCTGGTAGGTGGGAGGTGATAGCTCATTCGGGTTTTGATTTTCAGTTCCCTAATGCTCTATGTGTTGAGCATCTTTTCATATGCTTGTTGGCCATTTGTGCATCATCTTTGGAGGAGTATCCATTCATGTCTTTTGCCCATTTTAAAAATTATGGAATACATGAGTTTTCATGTCATCCTTGCACCAGAGCCACGCTAATCAACTATGTATCATTTCTGTTTTAGTATGTGTGCTGCCAAAGCCAGCACGGAAGTTGTTGATTCTTAGAATTTTCAGTCTTTCATAACCACATTTCCTCGTCTCAACAAACCACCTTGCCCTCCACTATGCACCTACACCCAACACATTTCTCCACAAAAGATGTAGAATGAAATGTAAATATATCATTAAAAATTATTTATTTCTCATGTTCAAGTCATTGGCTCTTTCCATTGCCTCATTACTGGTAGTCTTTGAGTTGTTTTTGTTTGGCTTTGGGCTTATTATGTCACTGGGTTTGGAAGAGGAAAATTGCAAATTAAGGTCTGGCTTAACTCTAAACAGTCTGATCAAGGTGAAGATGAGTAAGGAGCAGTATTTCAACCTCACATCTAAGGGGGCATAAATCTTGCTCTTTTTTTTCATTTTAATCAGAAATTCTTAATTTTATCACCTTTGATGTAAAAATGATTAACACTTGCACCACAAGGAACATAAATCATTAACACACAAAAGAATAGTAAGCAGCCTTTAATCAATATCACTTCCTTCTATGAGACATAGTGGAAATAAAAGAATACAATTCATCATTGATCAGGAGTCTGACAAACATTTAGCCAGGGCCTCATATCTTCCTAGTACTTACTTTGCTCCCGCCACACTGGCTTCTTTATGTTTTAGGACAAATCAAGGTCCTTTCCTCCCTACAAGCTTTGCACATCTTGTTCATTTTCATCATTTCATCATTTTCCTTGAGGTCTCAACAAGCTCAATGCCATCTCCTCGGAGAGGCTTTTTGACACCTGACCCAATGGTGCTGCTGCCTGACAGTCACTTTCTGTCTCTACATCCACTTTATTTTCTTCACAGCACAAATAACTTTCTAAACTTACCTTATTCATTGTTTATTTGCATGCTTGTGTTTTGGCAGCACCCTCACCAATCAAATATATGCTCCGTGATTGCAGAGGCCCATTTCTTTGTTTATCCTCTATATCTTCAGTGCCTGAAACAGTGCCTGATTAACAGTATATGTTTAATAAATATATGTTGAATGAATACATGGTGACAATGTCAATCAAGGGCTAAAACCTTTTTCTGTAAAATGCCACATAGTAAATATTTTAGGCATTGCAGACTGTATGGTCTCTGTTGCACTGCTCAACTACTGGTATGGTTCAAAAGCAGCCACAGAAAATTCCAAAAAAGTGAACAAGTTTTACTTGACTATGTTGCAACTGTTGTCAGCTTTAGTGTAAGAGCACCCTTAGATGTTGATTCAGCTGTTAGTGTTTGCTGAAAAAAATTCTTGGTAATAATAAAGAACCAAAGATAAAATTAGATTTATTTCAAAACTATAGACAATAGTTAATACGCCAGTTAAGAGATTCCAGATTTTCTATGTAGTATTATCACTCTTGTTCACTCAGAAGCTTCAGTAGAAAGAAGAATATTGGCATTAAAGATGGGGTGTGGGTGGGAGGAAACGTGGGAGCTCATCTTTATGTACAGCAGTGGTTCTCACATTTGAGTGTGCATCTGAACCACCAGTGGTTTCTGGGCTGCACCACAGTCACTCATCTAGCAAATCTGGGGTGATGACCGGGGACTTGTGTTTCCATCCAGTTCCTTCTCATGCTGCTGCTGCTTGTGTAGAGGCTGGAAAGTGGAGAGGAGATGATTGAGGTGATGTATATGAGAATGGGCCTTATGTGGAGATGGTACGTGGGTCACAAAAGAGAGGGAATTATTCAGAAGAGTGTCATAAATAGGGATTAAAGATCAGTTGGGTATACAGATAGGGAAAAATAGGATCATGACATAACATGGTCATCTGGGGAAATTGGGTGAGTGATCAATCCACTAATTGAAATAAGGGATCTGAAGAACAGTTTGAGGGAAAGGTTATAAGTTTTCATTTGAATATGCTATGTTTGTGGTGCCTACATCTAACCCAAGAAGGATTGTCTAAGAGGCCTTTGGAAATATGGATTGGAGTTCAAGAATGTAATCTGGGACTCAGTCATATATACTTTGGGTAGCAATCAGCAAATGGGGGCTCATTGAATTCATGGAGAAAAGATGAAATAGCCCTTAAGGGATGTGTAGAACCTGAAGAGAAGAAAGCTTCAGGAATTCTAAACTATGCCAGGCTAACCTGTTAAAGAAGGAAACAAACTAGACTGTTAGTTATATAAACAGTTGTATAAACAGACTGTTAGTCTTATTACTATACTTGATTAAGCATGGCATTTGACAGTATACTTTCTAATATTATGCTGGATAAAGTGAGTCACTTTATTTGACAATATATAGCATTAATACTTGGTTTTATGAGCATAGATAAAGGATTGTTGGTATAAGAGCCAACAATGTGGATGACTAATGATGTCAGTCTCTTCTCTTAAATGCATCTCATTGATAAATATGCCAGAATGGATAAATTGGTGCTTGACATACACTGGAGGAAATGTGGTGAGTGAGAGAATATTCTGATAAATTGAAGTAAAAAGTTAAATCTTATCAGAAGAATTTTTAAAAAGAAACAAATCTAGCTCTTCATTTAAAAAAGTAATAACAAAAGAGAAGAAAGGAGGAAGGGAGAAACAAAGGACAGATGGAGCTAAGAGACATCAATACTAAGATGGGAGACATAAATTCAAGTGTTTTTGTAATATCATTAAATATAAATGGACCAAACCTTCCAATTAAAAGGCAGAGAACTTCAGACTGGTTTAAAAATAGAGTTAAGACTGAATCCCATGTTGTCTATGTGATAAGCTGAAAGCAAAGAGATAGAAAAAGATGCAGCAAGAACACTCTAATAATAAAATATATTAGGCAAAGGAGATTTTAGGACATGCTTATTTTCCAAAATAAACATTCTATAATGATAAAAAGAGCAATCTACCAGGAAAATATACTAATATTAAATGTGAATATACCTAATAAGAAAGCCCCAATATGCATCCAACAAAACTATCAGAATCTGAGGGAGAAATAGAAAATCTATAATTAATTTTACTGATTTTTATTCCAGGCATTAGTAGAAAAATTAGACAAACAATTCAGTAAGTATATAGTTAGATTTAACACAATCAGCTTGAACTAAATGATATGAGTCTCCTTTTTAAGGATCAATAGTCACAAGCTTTTGGAGGAAAAGCAGCAAACCTTCAAGTGGTTCTTCCACATTTAATATTTTCCCAGGCATATCAGAAATAGTTGCTGAGGAATACATTCTCTTTAGGACCTATGCACCTTTTGTAGCCTACTTTCTACTGACGGGCTATTTTAAGACTTGCCAAAAATATGAGAGAATTTTTAGATGAGGCTAGTGTTCTTTGGAAACTTAATTTCTTCAAAGCCTTATTAGTTTTCTAATTTATTTACTAGTCAGTTTCATGCATGAATAACCACATCAAAAGTTCTTTTTGAAACAGTTCTCAGATGGTCTTTATTTCCTTCTTTCTAGTTCCCTCATATAGCCCAACTTAATAGCAGTTACCTTGAGGAGATGAGAACTCAGTAGGGCATATTCCAAATTTGATCATTTTGTGGAACCAAGAATTCTTATCAGGTCTTTGTCAAAAAACAATTTTTAAAATTTTATCTCCTACTATTTAGGATCTAGAATCTGTCAGTTATTCTAATCTTGCAAACCCTAAATATGCAGTCTCTCTTTATCCATGCATTTCTGCTTCTAAACCAGTTGGCTCATTTTTCTTGTGTTTATAAAAAGATCCAGTTACAGACAATAAATATTAAAAGGTTTTCTTTCAACCACTTTTCCCCAACTCTGTAATCATTTGATCTGTCTTCCAAGTTATGACTGGCCAGAGGTTTGCATTTGAATGACATGGATCTAGAGCTATCCAGCTTGTTTTATGTGTTGTTTTGTTTCCTCCATTCAGTCACTGGACCAATGCTGCATATTGAAAAATGGTGGTCTGATTCTGGTACCAATTTCTATATTAGTAAGAATAAGTAACACTTGCTGCTGAAACAAACAATACAGAATCTCAGTGGCTTTAAACAATCAAGGTTATTTTGTATACATGTATGTGTGTGCATGGGTGTGCACAGGTCCACATACACACTAGAAACCAACCCTGGATAGCAGAGGAAGATGTGATATTCCACTCTACAGAGAAATTCTGCAATAAATTTCCTTCCATGCCGTGCTTCCATTATATTCCACACGTGGCTTCAATATCACCCTTGCATAATCTAGCTGGCAGAGGGGAGAGAAAGGGGGAGGAGGCACACCCAATCTTACCTGTCTTGGTTCAGAAATGTCACATCCTTCCACTAAAGGTATATCAGTAAAATTAGCCACCATGGCACTTAATGTAATAATACAGTATGGAAAACAGAAATATGCTAGTTATTTTAACAGATAATTTGTTATAGGGAACTGCTTAATCAGATATTGAAGGAATAAAAGGATATGAGAAAACACTTTCGGGGAAAGGCAGAGAAGGGTAAGGAGACAGAGAGAGAGAGCAGATAGCTCTAACTTCTGGCATCTCTGGGATTTCAAGGGCTGAAAGAAGCTAAAAAAGGGGGAATAAAACCTGGACCCAATTGCTGCTTGAACCAGTTACTGATGCAGATTAAAGAGCTATCTCAGCTATGTTGCCTATAGGAATCATCAGCCAAACAGGAAGGAGCTACTCTCTCCTTCTGCCTCATGTCCTTACTGGCACAATTATCAGGAAGCCTCAGAATCAGAGGGAACTCTAGAGGATGGGTGGATTATGAGTTGAGCAACAGCAGCTTAAGTGGGGCAGTGCTTTCTGACCTTTTATTTGTACAGGTATCCTTGCATCTTTGCCTCAGTTCTGGTAGCTGAGAACTAATATTAGCAACTCATATTATTTCACAGATCATTGTAACTTAAAAGTCAGTGATTTCTCAAATGGAATTCTATGAGTCCACATTTCTAAGCAGTAAGAGTTAAGAGTGTGGTCACAGTATTAGGAGGCCCTTGCATTGCTTTGCCGGCATATACATCACCCAACTCTAGTCACAATTACCAGGAATGGATTTCATCCTGGGAGCCCTGGTTCTGCCTGTTAATTTCCCCAGTGACAGCTGTTGATGTGGAAAACTAAAAACACGTGTTCATCATCATTTCACTCAGGGTAGCATCATCTGCTGTTTGACTTGAATTCTGCCCATCTCAGGAGCTGGTTTTGTCCAAACGTCCAATTTCTAATTCATTCCTCAATAATGTGTTTGCCGAGGGAGATTCCATACCCAGGATAATTATTGTCAAAGGAGGTAAGTTCTTCTCAATGAGTGTTTATTTATTGCTGTTAAACTAGTTCCAGAATTACAATTTTATTAAGTCACATGATTTTGTGGGTTACAAATCCGGCGGGGTTCAGATGAGCAATTCTTCTGTTTCATATGGTACTGACTGGAGTCACTCAGTGTTGTTTAACTGGCAGTTGGTTTTGTCTGGAGGGTTCAAGATGGCCTCATTCACATGGCTGCTGTCTTCCCAGTTGATCTTAGCTGGAATTTCTGTCTATCAATGGAGTCACAGGATTTCTTCATAACTTCTCTGTGGCAGATAGTGGGATGTCTTACATGGTGGCTTAGGTCTCCAAGAGACCAAGACAGAAGCTAGCAGTCTTCTTAAAGGCTGGACTCTGAACTGACATAGAGTCCCTTCTGCCATAACCAACACAGAGGAAATATTCTGCATGCTACCTGTCTTTCATAGGAGATTGTTCTGTGAAGGAGACATCTTGTCTCATACCTAATTAATCAGATTAGCATATGCTGATGAAAGGACTAATGAGGCTTTCCTGAGTAAGTCAGCATTTTCAAAAACAAACTAAAAAAAAAGAGAGCTTGGAAGCATCAAGTTCTGCTTTTCTAATAATTTCATTTCAAACAACAGGAAAAATAAGAAGCACTCCCCTGTGCTCAATTTTTCAACCTGTGGTCTAAAACTGTGTCTAATTTGGAGATTGGGAAGTTGAGCACAGCCGTACCTGGAAGCCCACATGGGTACAGTCCAGGGGAGGCTGTTCAGGTCAGTCGTATGTTCAGATTCTGTGTCTTCCCCTCAACAGTGCGGAGGATCTGGGACTTTTTAAAACAATAATACATAGTTGATCTAATTGGGGCTGCAAAATCGTTAACTTTTTTTGCTTTGTATCTGAAGTGTTACCACCACCCACCCTTTAATGTGCAATACACTTAGCTTGTTCCTTGTTGCAGCTCACTAGGTCTGCCTGATATATCCCCATCCTTCTTCCAAGCTCATTATTAGCATTATTATTACTTTGCTTTAGTAAGAGGTGGGAAAAAATTTTCATTATGTAAAATGTGATATATAAATCTATGTGGAGTGCTTCTAACAGTAGAATGTCTGCCAAGTTCTGTAGCAACTTTACCAGTGTATAATTAAGTATTCATTTAAACTATAGTTTATGTTTGTGTGAAGGGAGAGTGTGGAACTCAGAAATAGAAGTTGTTGTGGGGTAGGTTTTTTTTTCTGTATTTTAAATTACATGCTAGATTCTGGTTTTGACAGCTATGACTTTTAAAATGATAAAGCTGAATTTTCAGTTCAGTAATATGATGGTCTAGATGACCACAAAAATCCTCTTGAAATAGGACACCTAAGAAGTCCTGGATAAAATGTAAGATCTACTATAAAATAAGAATCTTCAGAAGCTAGAGATTGAGAGAATAAGTAAATTTAGAACAGTACTGAGAACTGATTACAGCATATTTCCTGGAGCATCTGATTATCTCTGATGGTCTAGGGATGAGTATTTAAGTCTGTGCTTTTATGGCAGACTGGATATAAAGCCTGAAACCCTTGTGAGGCACATAGGTTTGATGCAAGACCCCAGAATTAAGCCTGCTTTTATGAACGCCAACACCCAAAGTAAACTGAGGGGAAAATAATAAGGGAGAGTGACAAGACAGCTGTGTGTCTCATTCTTGACTTTGAATGGCGAGTAAAGTAAGAAAAAAATATATACAGCATGTATATGTGCTTATGCCTGTATAAATATGCATGCACATAAGCAAACACATGCACAATTACTTCGAGAATTGCTAAAAATGAAAGATCTGATCTTGTGTAGGTTAGAGAGAGATTTAAATATCTGTGTGATGAAAAGCCTCTCAAAGACAACTATGTATTTTAAGGTCATCCACTTTTGTTAAATGCTACCAAGTGAAGAGAAAAGGAAATAAAAATGATCTCTGGAAAATATAACTTAATCCCAGGAGTTTTACGATATTTTACAGATGAGGTTTCAGTAAGTGTGACCTAACAATAGCAATAACAAAAAAAGGAATAAATTTAGAATACCCAATATATCAAGAAACAAACCATTATGAATAGCACTTATGGTAAAAAAATAAAATAAAACAGATCAGGTATTTTGAGACAGCAGATCCTGAGTTTATTAGAGAAGAAAATATTTTTATATTAATATGACTATTTAAAGATTGTATGATATGTATGAATAAGGAATAAAATAACTCATATTAATAGCTGTATCTATAAAAGACCAGATCTTCCAACAATTACCTATAATATATAGAGATACAGGTAGATATATAGTTTTATTTTTTAATTTCATTTTAATTTATATACATTATATGTGTAATTAGAAAATAAATGAATAAATCATCTAAATATTTGAAATTTGTACCTCTTTATCCCCCTCACCTATTTACCTATTCCCCCATCCATGGTAATCAGCCATCAGTTTTCTGTGTTTATTAGTCTATTTCTGTTTTGTTTGTTTTGTTTTTCAGATTCCACATGTAAGTGTAACCATATGGTATTCATCTTTCTCTGATGGACATATTTCACTTAGCATAATACCCTCTAGGTCCATCCATGTTCTCACAAATGACAGATTTCTTTTTTATGAATGAATAATATTCCATTATATATATGTACCACATCTTTTTTATCTAGTCATCTATTCATGGAAATGAGTTTCTTCCATATGTTGGCTACTGTAAATAATGCAGCAATAAACATAGGGCTGCATATATCTTTTTGAATTAATAAGTTAAATAGTATATTAGTCACAGTGAAAGAGAAATATTCTGCATAGTGATGATATTTTGAAATTGTAGTGGACTGCATACATAGAAAGAGATGGAAAAATATACAAAAATGTTTAGTAATATACATGAGTTAGAAGACTAAAGTAGAGACAAATGCAGTTCTAAAGAGAAAAACTTAATTGGGAACAATTAACATTTGGAAAGAAATGACTGAAGATTTTCCCAAATTTATGAAAGAAAGAAAATATCAGATACAGGATGACCAAAGAACCTTCTAAACTCAAAATTTAAAAAAAAGTCAACTAAAATAAAACAATAAAAACACCTCTACCAATATATATAATTTAAATGTAGAACATCAAAGCAACAGAAACTATAAGTAGTAACCAGGTGAAAAATAGGTTATAAGAAAACAAACAATAAATTAACTCAAAATTGACTTCTCAGAAACAACAAAAGTAGGCAGAAATCAGTGTAATAATACCATTAAAATATGGAAAGAAAAAAAATTTAAGACCATATTTTTAACTTTATTTGGGGTAAAATGATGACATTTTTAAAAAACTGAACACATATTCTATTTAACTACTCATTAACTATCTGAAAATGTGCATCTGAAATGAATGAAGGTTTGTTAAGCAAAGGAAATAGTAAATAGGTGGATAAATTTAAACCAATGTAAAACAACACTTAGCAACTTCTGATGTTAAAAAATAATAAGATAACATTTAAAGGAACAGAGTTCATAGTATAATTAAGGAAGAGATCAATTAATATTAACAACATCTAAGACCTTCATTAGAACTTTAGACTTGCCTAAATATTTAAGTTCTGACCTGTTTACGTTCTTTTTCCTCTCTGCTTACTTTTGTACATTTTCCTATCAAAGTGTCTTCAGTGCTCTTAATCCTGCTTTCAGCTGTGACCTTCTATTTTTTTTATTTTGGTATAATTAACATACAATCACATGAACAACATTGTGGGTACTAGATTCCCCCCAATACCAAGTCCCCACCACATACCCCATTAGTCACTGTCCATCAGCATAGTAAGAAGCTATAGAGTCACTACTTGTTTTCTCTGTGCTATACTGCCTTCCCTGTGCCCCCCCCCTACATTATGTGTGCTAATTGTAATGCCCCTTATTCCCCTTCTCCCTCCCTTCCCACCCATCCTCCCCAGTCCCTTTCCCTTTGGGAACTGTTAATCCATTCTGCAGTTCTGTGAGTCTCCTGCTATTTTGTTCCTTCACTTTTTGCTTTGCTCTTATACTCCACAGATGAGTGAAATCATTTGGTACTTGTTTTTCTCTATCTGGCTTATTTCACTGAGCATAATACCCTCTAGCTCCATCCATGTTGTTGCAAATGGTAGGATTTGTCATCTTCTTATGGCTGAATAATATTCCATTGTGTATATGTACCACCTCTGCTTAGCCATTCATCTGCTGATGGACACTTAGGTTGCTTCCATTTCTTGGCTATTGTAAATAGTGCTGCGATAAACATAGGGATGCATACATCTTTATGAAACTGGGATCCTGAATTCTTAGGGTAAATTCCCAGGAGTGGAATTCCTGGGTCAAATGGGATTTCTATTTTTAGTTTTCTGAGGCACCTCCATTCTCTTTTCCACAGTGGTTGAATTAGTTTACATTCCTATCAGCAGGGTAGGAAGATTCCCCTTTCTCCACATCCTCAACAGCATTCGTTGTTCCTAGTCTTTTCTATGTTGGCCATCCTAAGTGGTGTGAGGTGATATTTCATTGTGGTTTTAATTTGCATTTCCCTGATAATTAGCGATATGGAGCATCTTTTCATGTGCCTGTTGGGCATCTGAATTTCTTCTTTGGAGAAGTGTCTGTTCAGCTCCTCTGCCCATTTTTCAATAGGGTTATTTAATTTTTGGGTGTTGAAGCTTGTGAGTTCTTACTATATTTTGGATGTTAACCCCTGGTTGGATATGTCATTTACAAATATATTCCCCCATACTGTAGGATGCCTTTTTGTTCTGATGGTGACCTTTGCTGTACAGAAGCTTTTTAGCATGATGTAGTCCCATTTGTTTATTTTTTATTTTGTTTCCTTTGCCCAAGGAGACGTGTTCAGGAAAAAGTTGTTCATGTTTATATTCAAGAGATTTTTGCCTATGTTCTCTTCTAAGAGTTTTATGGTTTCATGACTTACATTCAGGTCTTTGATCCATTTTGAGTTTACTTTTGTGTACGGGGTTAGACAAGAAATAGGTTTCTTGCATGTAACTGTCCAGTTTTGCCAACACAAACTGTTAAAGAGGATATACAATTAGCCCATTGTATATCCATGGCTCCTTTATCATATATTAATTGATCATATATGCTTGGGTTAATATCTGTGCTCTCTAGTCTGTTCCATTTGTCTATGGGTCTGTTCTTGTACCAATACCAAATTGTCTTGATTACTGTTGCTTTTTAGTAGAGCTTGAAGTCAGGGAGCGTAATCCCCCCAGCTTTATTCTTCCATATCAGGATTGCTTTGGCTATTCGGGGTCTTTTGTAGTTCAATATGAATTTTAGAACTATTTGCTCCAGTTCATTGAAGAATGCTTTGGGATTTTGATAGGCATTGCATTAAATCTGTAGATTGCTTTAGGCAGGATGGCCATTTTGACAATATTAATTCTTCCTATCTATGAGCCTGGGATGTGTCTCCATTTATTGGTATCTTCTTTAATTTCTCTCATGAGTGTCTTGTAGTTTTCTGACTACAGGTCTTCACTTTCTTATGTAGAATTGTTCCTAGGTATTTTATTCTTTTCAATGCAATTGTGAATGGAATCGTTTTCCTGATTTCTCTTTCTGCTAGTTCATCATTAGTGTATAGGAATGTAAAATATTTCTGTGTATTAATTTTGTATCCTGCAACTTTGCTGAATTTAAATATTAGATATAGTAGTTTTGGAGTTGATTCTTTAGGGTTTTTTACATAAAATATTATGTCATCTTCAAACAGCGACAGTTTAACTTCTTTCTTTCAATCTGGATGCGTTTTAGTTCTTTTTGTTGTCTGCCTGCCATGACTAGGACCTCCAGAACTATATTGAATAAAAGTAGAGAGAGTGGGCATCCTTGTCTTGTTCCCAATCTTAAAGGAAAATCTTTCAGCTTCTTGCAGTTAAGTATAATGTTGGCTGTGGGTTTTCCATATATGGCCTTTATTATGTTGAGGTACTTGCCCTCTATACCCATTTTGTTGAGAGATTTTATCATGAGTGGATGTTGAATTTTTTCAAATGCTTTTTCAGCATCTGTGGAGATGATCATGCGGTTTTTCTCCTTCTTTTTGTTGATGTGGTTGATAATGTTGATGGAATTTCGAATGTTGTACCATCCTTGCATCCCTGGGATGATGGATCCCTTGATCTTGATGGATGATCTTTTTGATATGTTTTTCAATTCGGTTTGCTAATATTTTGTTAAGTATTTTTGCATCTGTGTTCATCAGGGATATTTGTCTTTAATTTTTTTTTTGTGGTGTCTTTGCCTGGTTTTGGTATTAGAGTGATGTTGGCCTTGAAGAATGAGTTTGGTATTATTCCCCCCTATTCTACTTTTTGGAAAACTTTAAGGAGGATGAGTATTATGTCTTCACTAAATGTTTGATAATATTCAGCAGTGAAACCATCTGGACCAGGAATTTTGTTCTTAGGTAGTTTTTGATTACCAGTTCAAATTCTTTGCTTGTAAATGGTGTGTTTTGATTTTCTGTTTCTTCCTGGGTCAGTCTTGGAAGGTTGTATTTTTCTAGAAAGTTGTCCATTTCTTCTAGGTTATCCAGTTTGTTACTATATAATTTTTCATTGTATTCTCTCATAATTCTTTGTATTTCTTTATTGTCTGTTGTGATTTTTCCTTTCTAATTTCTGATTCTGTTTATGTGTGTAGACTTTCTTTTTTTCTTGATAAGTCTGGCTAGGTATTTATCTATTGTATTTTCTCAAAGAACCAGCTCTTGCTTTCATTGATTCTTTCTGTTGTTTTATTCTTCTTGATTTTATTTATTTCTGCTTTAATCTTTATTATGTCCCTCCTTCTACTGACTTTGGGCCTCATTTGTTCTTCCTTTTCTAGTTTCATTAATTGTAAGTTTAGACTTTTCATTTGGGATTGTTCCTCTTTCCTGACGTAGGCCTGTATTGCAATGTATTTCCCTCTTATCACAGCCTTTGCTGCATCCCACAGATTTTATGGTGTTGAATTATTGTTGTCATTTGTCTCCATATATTGCTTGATCTTTGTTTTTATTTGGTCATCGATCCATTGATTATTTAGGATCATGTTATTATGCTTCCATGTGTTTGTTGGCTATTTTGTTTTCTTTCCGTAATTTATTTCTAGAGTCATACCTTTGTGATCTGAGAAGCTGGTTGGTACAATTTCAATCTTTTTTAATTTACTGAAGTTCTTTTTGTGCCCTGGTATATGATATATTCTTGAAAATGTTCCATGTGCACTTGAGAAGAATGTGTATCCTGTTGCTTTTGGATGGAGTGTTCTGTAGATGTCTGTTAGGTCCATCTGTTCTAATACATTGTTCAGTGCCTCTCTGTCTTTACTTATTTTCTGTCTGGTTGATCTGTCCTTTGGAGTGTGTGGTGTGCTGAAGTTTCCTAAAATGAATGTATTGCATTCTATTTCCACCTTTAATTCTGTTATTATTTGTTTCACATATGTAGGTTATCCTGTCTTTGGTTCATAGATCTTTATAGTAGTTATATCCTCTTGTTGAACAGACCCTTTCATCATTATGTAATATCCTTCTTTCTCTCTTATTACTTTCTTTGTTTTGAAGTCTATTTTGTCTGACACAAGTACTGCAACTCCTGTTTTTTTCTCCCTATTAGTTGCCTGAAATATCTTCTTCCATCCCTTTTCCTTGCGTCTGTGTATGTCTTTGGGTTTGAAGTGAGTCTTTTCTATGCAGCATACAGATGGGTCTTTTTTTTATCCATTATGTAACTCTTTGTCATTTGATTGGAGCATTCAGACCATTTACATTTAGCGTGATTATCGATAGGTATGTACTTATTGCCATTGCAGGCTTTTGATTCGTGGTTACCAAAGGTTCAAGGGTAATTCCCTTACTGTCTAACAGTCTAATGTAACTCATTTCATATGCTATTACAAACACAACCTAAAGTTTGTTTTATTCTTCATTTTTCTTTTTCTTCCTCCTCCATTCTTTGTATGATATGAATCATATTCTGTACTCTTTGTCTATCCCTTGGGTAACACCTATTTAGCCTTAGGAATGCTTCCATCTATAGGAGTCCCTCCAAAATGCACTGTAGAGGTGGTTTGTGGGAGGTAAATTCTCTCATCTTTTGCTTATCTGAAATTGTTTAATCCCTCCTTCAAATTTAAATTATAACCTTGCTGGGTAGAGTATTCTTTGCTCAAGTCTCTTCTGCTTCATTGCATTCAATATATCATGCTACTTCCTTCTGGCCTGTAAGGTTTCTTGAGAAATCTGATGTTAGCTGATGGGTTTTCCTTTTTATGTGATCTTTTTTCCCTCTCTAGCTTCTTTTAAAAGTCTTTATCCTTGATCTTTGCCATTTTAATTATTATATGTCTTGATATTGTCTTCCTTGGGTCCCTTGTCAACCCCCTCCATGCCCTGAGAGACTATCTCCTTCCCAAGATTGGGGAAGTTTTCAGCAATTACCTCCTCAGTGACACTTTCTATCCATTTTTCTCTCTCTTCTTCTGGTACCCCTATAATGCGAATATTGTTCCATTTGAATTGGTCACACAGTTCTCTCAATATTCTTTCATTCTTAGAGATTCTTTTTTCTCTCTGTTCCTCAACTTCTTTGTATTCCTCTTCTCTAATTTCTATTCAATTTATCATCTTTTCTACTCCATCTAATCTGCTTTTAAATCCGTCCATTGTATGTTGCATTTCAGATATAGAATTTCTTAATGATTGAATCTCCATCTTAAATTCGTTCCTGAGTTCTTGAATATTTTTCTGTACCTCCATAAGCATATTTACGATTTTTATTTTGAACTCTCAGGAAGATTGGTGATTTCAGTTTCATTTGGCCCTTTTTCTAGGGTATGTGAAATTTTGGTCTGAACCAGGTTCTTTTGACATTTCATACTTCTCTGTGGTGCCCTCTTGTGCCCAGAAGCTCCAATCTCTGGAGCTGCTCAGCCCCCAGAGTGAGGTTGGGGGACTTTGTGGATTGGAGTTAGGCCTAGGGGAAGGAAAGCTCTTTCCTGATTCCCGTCTGTAGTGTCTGTCTCCAGTATCACAGCCAGTGGGCTGAGCACACAGGAGTAGCCTCTGTGCTCAGTGTCTCTAGCTGCTGTAGGCAGGCTTCCCTCTGCCTTGCCTGGCCCCAGTGCAGTGGCTGCCAGTTTGTGAGCTGGTGCTGTCAGGTAAGGAGGAAGGCTCAGCCGGCTGTGTGTCACAGTGGGGGGCCTTGGAGCTGAGCAGTCAGCCAGGGGGATGGAACGTCTGAAGCTCCTCAAAGTTCCCAACCTGCTGGGCAGAGCACGCTCAGACAACCTTGTCCAGCTCTCCCTTCTCCCCCGTAGCAAGCTCCATGCAAACCCCGCCCCTTGAGCAGCCCTCTCGCTGCTAGGAAGCATCTCAGACCGCCTGCCTTTTCTCTGTCACCGAAAGGCCCGATGTGGATCCCATCTTCCACAAAAGGCCGGAATGTCAGTCTCTCAGGCAGTCCGCCTGTTCCAGCTCCCCAACCTCCAGAGCACCGCACAGTGTAGGTTTCTGCTCGCAAAGCAGATCTCCAGGGCTAGGTGTTTAATAGTCCCAGGCTTTCACCCCCAGACCGCTCTGTTTTGCTTTCTCCTGCTGTTGAGCTGGGTGGGGGAAGGGCTTGGGTCCCTCTAGTTCAAGACTTTGATAGGTTACCCTGTTTTGTGAGGTCTGCTCTGTTCGTGATGTCTGTAGGCAGTCTGGTTCAGCCTTCTTTCCTGTTACTGTTTTAGGGTTAGTTGTATTAATTAACTATATTTTTATACTATTTGTGGTTTTGGGAGGAGTTCTCTGTCTCACCTCCGATGCTGCCATCTTGAATCTGAGTGACTCTGTGTCTTTTAATTGGTGCATTCAGACCATTTACATTTAGGGTGATTATAGATAGGTATGCACTTATTGTCATTGCAGGCTTAAGATTCATGGTTACCAAAGGTTCAAGGGTAATTCCTCTACTATCTAACAGTCTAATTTAACTCACTTACTATGCTATTAGAAACACAACCTAAAGTTTCTTTTTTTTACTCCTTTTTTCTTTGTCCTTCATTCTTTATATATTAGGCACCACATTCTGTATTCTTTGTCTATCCCTTGATTGACTTTGGGTGTAGTTGATTTGATTTTGCATCTGCTTAGTAATTAATTGTTCTACTTTGCTGTGATTTTATTTCCCCTGTGACATCTATTTAGCCTTAGGAATTCTTCCATCTATAGCAGTCCTTCCAAAATGCACTGCAGAAGTGGTTTGTGGGAGATAAAGTCTCTCAGCTTTTGCTTATTTGAAAATTGTTTAATCCCTCCTTCAAATTTAAATGATAACCTTGCCAGGTAAAGTATTCTTGGTTCAATGCCCTTCTGTTTTTTATTGCATTAAATGTATCATGCCACTCCCTTCTGGCCTGTAATGTTTCTGTTGAGAAATCTGATGGTAGCCTGATGGGTTTTCCTTTGTATGTGATCTTTTTTCTCTCTCTAGCTGCTTTTAAAAGTCTGTCCTTATCCTTGATCTTTGCCATTTTAATAATTATATGTCTTGATGTTGTCTTCCTTCGGTCCCTTGTGTTGGGAGATCTGTGCACCTCCTTGGCCTGAGAGACTATCTCTTTCCTCAGATTGGGGAAGTTTTCAGCAATTACCTCCTCAATGACACTTTCTATCCCTTTTTCTCTCTCTTCTTCTTCTGGTACCCGTATGATGTGAATATTGTTCCATTTGGATTTGTCATAGAGTTCTCTCAGTATTCTAACATTGTTAGAGATCTTTTTTCTCTCTGCCCTCATCTTCTTTGTGTTCCTCTTCTCTAATTTCTATTCCATTTACCATCTCTTCTACTACATCTAATCTGCTTTTAAATCCCTCCATTGTATGTTTCATTTCAGATATGTAATTTTTTATGATTGAATCTCCATCTTAAATTCGGTCCTGAGTTCTCGAATACCTTTCTGTACTTCCATGAGCATGTTTATGATTTTTATTTTGAACTCTCTTTCAGGAAGATTTGTGTATTCAATTTCATTTGGCCCTTTTCCTGGGGTTTGTGAGATTTTGGTCCGAACCATGTTCATTTGATGTTTCATATTTCTACGTGGTGCCTTCTTGTGCCCAGAAGCTCTAGTCTCTGGAACTGCTGACCCTGTGGAGTGAGATCAGGTGTCACAGGGGAGCGGCATTGGTGCCTGGTGGGAGGAAAGAGCTGTTTCCTGCTTCCCGGCTGCAGTGCCTCTCTCCACTGTCAGAGCCAGTGAGCTGAGCACACAGTTTTAAGCCTCTGTGCTTTGCATCTATGGCTGTTGTAGGCAGGGCCTCCCTCTGGCTCACCTGATGCCAGGGCAGTGGCTACCAGTTTGCACGCAGGTGCTGGCAGGCCAGGAGGAAGACGCAGCAGACTGCTTACCACAGTGGGAGGTCTTGCAGCTCAGTAGCCAGCCAGGGGTATGGATTGCCTGAAGCTCCTGAAAATTCCTAACCTGCTTGGTCATGTGTGCCCAGACAACTTTGTCCACTTATCCCTTCTCCTGTGCAGCAAGCTCCTTGCAAACTCCACCCCTTCAGCAGCCCTCTTGCTGCTAGGTAGCCTCTCAGACCGCCTGCCTTTCCTTTGTTCCAGAGCAGCTGGATGTGGATCCCTGTCTCCACAAATGGCTGGAATCTCAGTCTCTCAAGTATTCCGCCTGTCTTAGCTTTCAACCCCACTAATCTCCAGAGCATAATGCAATGTAGGTTTGTGCTTGCAAAGCAGATTCTCCAGGGCTGGGTGTTCAGTAGACCTAGACTTCCATTCCCTCCCTGCTTGGTTTCTCTTCCTCCCACCAGTGAGCTGGGGTGGGGGAAGGACTTGGGTCCTGCTAGATCAAGGCTTTCGTATGTTACACTGTTTCTTGAGGTCTGCTCTGTTCTCCAGGTGTATGCAGTCTGGTGCAGTCTTCTTTCCTGTTGCTGTTTTAGGATTAGTTGCATTAACTATATTTTCATATTGTATGTGGTTTTGGTAGAAGTTCTCTGTCCCACCTCTCACACCACCATCTTGAATAGATCTCAACCATTCTATCTTCAAACGCATTTCTCAACAGAGATATTGTATATTTTTCATTTTGGCATGCCCATTTTGTTATTTAATGTTGACTCTAATTCTGTGTTGAAAATTATTCATGTTATCCACCCTTTTCCTCTCTTTTCCTTAACCTAATAATTATAACTTTTAAGTGGCTTAGTTATATTGTCAGCTTTCATTGATTATAGTCATGTTTTATTACCTCTTTGCATATCTAATAATTTTTAGTTTTATGCTAGACATGGTTACAAAAGAGCCATCAATGCTATAGACTGATGTATTTGATCACTGAAAGTTCTCTTTATTTATGCTAGGAAAAGAGTAGAAGAAGGTAATGAGAATCCAATTAGTTTCTTATGAAGGTTTCACAGTAAAAAAATGTGGTCACTACATACATCCTTATTATTGAGTCCCCCCCGACACCCCATTGCAGTCATTGTCCTTCAGTATAGTAAGATGCCACAGAGTAACCTCTTGTCTTCTGTGTGCTACACTGACTTCCCCGTGACCTCCCCCACACCATGTGAAATACTCATAATACCCCTCAATCCACTTCTCCCTCCCTCCCCACCTGCCCTCTCCTACACCTCACTTTTAGTAAATGCTAGTCCCTTCTTGGAGTCTGTGAGTCTGCTGCTGTTTTGTTCCTTTGATTTTGCTTCATCGTTATACTCCACAAATGAGGGAAATCATTTACTATTTGTCTTTCTATGCCTGACTTATTTCACTGAGCATAATACCCTCTAGCTCCATCCATGTTGATGCAAATGGTAGGATTTGTTTCTTTCTTATGGCTGAGTAGTATTCCATTGTGTATATGTACCACCTCTTCTTTATCCATTCATTTATGATGGACACTTAGGTTGCTGCAGTATCTTGGCTATTGTAAATAGTGTTGCAATAGCATAGGGGTGCATATGTCTTTTTGAATCTGAGAGCTTGTCTTCTTTAGGTAAATTCGTAGGAGTGGAATTCCTGGGTCAAATGATTTTTCTGTTTTTAGTTTTTTGAGGAACCTGCATATTGCTTACCACAATGGTTGAACTAGTTTACATTCCCACCAACATTGTAGGAGGGTTCCCCTTTCTCTGCATCCTCACCAGCATTTCTTGTTCCTAGTCTTTACCATTTTGTCCATCCTAACTGGCATGAGGTGATATCTCATTGTGGTTTTAATTTTCATTTCCCTGATAATTAGTGATGTGGAGCATCTTTTCACATGCCTGCTAGCCATCTGAATTTCTTCTTTGGAGAATCATCTCTTCACACCTTGCCCATTTTTTAATTGGGTTATTTGCTTTTTGGGTGTTGAGACATGTGAGCTCTTTATATATATTTGATGTTAACCCCTTGTTAGATATGTCATTTACAAATATATGCTCCCATGCTGTAGGATACCTTTTTGTTTGCTGATGGTGTCCTTTGCTGTACAGAAGCTTTTTAGCTTGATGTACTCAAATTTGTTCATTTTTGCTTTTGTGTCCCTTGTCCAAGGAAATGTGGTCAAGAATAAGTTGCTCATGTTTATATTAAAGAGATTTTTGCTCATGTTTTCCTCTAAGATTTTTGTGATTTCATGATTTACATTCAGGTCTTTGATCCATTTCGTGTTTTCTTTTGTATATGGTTTTAGACCAGAAATAAGGTTCATTCTCTTGCCTGTAGCTGTCCAGTTTTGTCAACACCAGTTGAAGAGTCTGTCATTTCCCCATTGTATATCCATGGCTTTTTATCGCATATTAACTGACCATATATGCTTGGGTTTATGTGTGGGCTCTCTAATCTTTTTCATTGGTCTGTGGGTCGGTTCTTGTGCCAGTATACCAAATTGTCTTGATTACTGTGGCTTTGTAGTAGAGCTTGAAGTCAGGGAGCGTAGTCCCACCTGCTTTGTACTTCCTTCTCAGGATTGCCTTGGCTATTTGGGATCTTTTTGTGGTTCGATATGAATTTTAGAACTATTTGCTCTAGTTCAGTGAAGAATGCTGTTGGTATTTTGATAGGTAGGGATTGCATTGAATCTGTTGATTGCTTTAGGCAAGATGGCCATTTTGGCAATATTAATTCTTCCTATCCATGAGTACAGGATGTGTTTCAATTTATTGGTATCTGCTTTAATTTCTCTCATGAGTGTCTTGTAGGTTTCAGAGAATAGGCCTTCACTTCTTTGGTTAGGTTTATTCCTAGGTATTTTATTCCTTTTGATGCAATTGTGAATGGAATTGTTTACCTGATTTCTCTTTCTGCTAGTTCATCATTAGTGTATAGGAATGCAAAATATTTCTGTGTATTAATTTTGTATCCTGCAACTTTGCTGAATTTAGATATTAGATCTAGTTGTTTTGGAGTGGATTCTTTAGAGTTTTTTATGTACAATATCTTGTCATCTGCAAACAGGGACAGTTTAACTTCTTCCTTGCCAATCTGGATGTCTTTTATTTCTTTGTGTTGTTGATTGCCATGCAAGGACCTCCAGTACTATGTTGAATAAAAGTGGAGAGAGTGGGCATTCTTGTCTTGTTCCCGATATTAAAGGAAAGACTTTCAGCTTCTCACTGTTAAGTATGATATTGGCTGTGAGTTTCTCATGTATAGCGTTATTATATTGAGGTATTTGCCCTCTATACCCATTTTTTGAGACTTTTTATCATGAATTGATGTTGAATTTTGTCAAATGCTGTTTCAGCATTCATGTAGATGATCATGTGGTTTTTGTTCTTTTTGTTGATGTGGTGGATGATGTTGATGGATTTTTGAATGTTGTACCATCCTTGAATCCCTGGAAAAAATCCTACTTGATTTTTTTTGGATGATCTTTTTGATGTATTTTTGAATTTGGTTTGCTAATATTTTGTTGAGTATTTTTGCATCTATTTTAATCAGGGATATTGATCTGTAGTTTTCTTTGTTTGTGGTGTCTTTGCCTGGTTTTGGTATTACAGTGATGCTGGCCTCATAGAGTAAGTTTAGAAGTATTCCCTCCTCTTCAACTTTTTGGAAAACTAAGGAGGATGGGTATTAGGTCTTCACTAAGTGTTTGATTAAATTTAGCAGTGAAACCGTCTGGTCCAGGCATTTTGTTCTTTGGTAGTTTTTTGATTAGCAATTCATTTTAGTTGCTCGTAATTGGTCTTTTCAGATTTTCTGTTTCTTCCTGGGTTGCCTTGTCAGGTTGTATTTTTCTGGAAAGTTTAGCGTTTCTTCTAGGTTATGCAGTTTGTTAGCATGTAATTTTTCATAGTATTCTCTCATAATTCTTGTATTTCTATGATGTCCATAGAGATTTTTCCTTTCTCATTTCTGATTCTGTTTATGTGTGTAGACTCTCTTTTTTTATTGATAAGTCTGGCTAGCAGTTTTTCTATTTTGCTTATTTTCTCAAAGAACCAGCTCCTGCTTTCATTGATTCTATTATTTTATTCTTCTCGATTTTATTTATTTCTGCTCTAATCTTTATTATGTCCCTCTTTCTACTGACTTTGGGCCTCATTTGGTCTTCTCTGTCTAATTTCCTTGATTGTGAGTTTAGACTGTTCATTTTGGATTGTTGTTCTTTCCTGAGGTAGGCCTCTATTGCAGTATACTTCCCTGTTATCACAACCTTTGGTGCATCCCGCAGATTTTGCTGTGTTGAATTATTATTGTTATTTGTGACTATATATTTCTTGGTCTATGTTTTATTTGGTCTTTGATCCATTGATTATTTAGTGTCATTTTGTTAAGCCTCTCTATGTTTGTGGGCTTTTTTGTTTTCTTTGCCTAATTTATTCCTAGTTTTATACCTTTGTTGTCTGAGAAGCTGGTTGGTACAATTTCAATCTTTTTGAATTTACTGAGACTTTTTTTGTTGCCTAGTATATTATCTCTTCTTGAAAATATTTCATGTGCACTTGAGAAGAATGTGTATCCTGCTGCATTTGGTTGGAGTGTTCTGTAGATGTCTGTAACGTCCAAATGTTCTATTGTGTTGTTCTGTGCCTCTGTCTCCTTACTTATTTTCTGTCTGGTTGATCTGTCCTTTGGGCTGAGTGGTTTGCTGAAGTCCCCTAAAATGAATGCATTGCATTCTATTTCCACCTTTAATTCTGTTTGTATTTGTTTCACATATGTAGGTGCTCCTCTGTTGGGTGCGTAGGTATCTATAATGTTTATATCGTCTTGTTTGACTGACCTCTTTATCATTACATCATATCCTTCTTTGTGTCATTACTTTCTTTGTTTTGAAGTCTATTTTGTCTGATACAAGTACTGCAATTCCTGCTTTTTTCTCCCTTTTAGTTGCATGAAATATCTTTTCCCATCCCTTCACTTTTAGTCTGTATATGTTTTTAGTTTTAAGTGAGTCTCTTGTAGGCAGCATATAGATGGGTCTTGTTATTTTATCCATTCTGTAAATCTATGTCTTTTGATTGGTGCATGCAGTCCATTTACATTTAGGGTGATTATCGATAGGTATGTACTTTTTCCATTTCAGGCTTTAGATTTGTGGTTACCAAACGTTCAAGGGTAACTTCCTTACTATCTAAGAGTCTAACTTAACTCACTTAGTATACTATGATGAGCACAACCTAAAGGTTCTTTTTTTTCCTCCTTTTTCTTCCTTTTCCATTCTTTATATGTTAAGTATCATATTCTGTACTCTTTGTCTATCTGTTGATTGACTTTGGGGGTACTTAATTTGATTTTGCGTCTGCTTAGTAATTAATTGTTCTACTTTGCTGTGTTTTTATTTCCCCTGTTGACAGCTATTATTCCTTAAGAACACTTCCATCTATAGCAGTCCTTCAAAAATACACTGTAGAGATGGTTTGTGGGAGGTAAATTCTCTCAGCTTTTGCTTATCTGGCAATTACTTAATCCCCCTTCAAAGTTAAATGATAGTCTTGCTGGGTAAAGTATTCTTGGTTCGAGGTCCTTCTGTTTCATTGCATTAAATGTATCATGTCATTCTCTTCTGGTCTTTAAGGTTTCTGTTTGGAAGTCTGATGATAACCTGATGGGTTTTCCTTTGTATGTGATCTTTGTTCTTTCTCTGGCTGCTTTTACTCTGTCCTTGTCTTTGATCTTTGCAATTTTAATTATTATATGTCTTGGGGTTGTCATCCTTAGGTTCCTTGTGTTGGAAGATCTGTGCACCTCGATGGCCTGAGAGACTGACTCCTTCCCCAGATTGGGGAAGTTTTCAGCAATTCCTCAATGACACTTTGTATTCCTTTTTCTCTCTCTTCTTTTTCTTCTGGTTCCCCTATAAAGTGAACATTGTTCCGTTTGGATTGGTCAAATGTTCTCTCAATATTCTTTCATTCTTAGATATCAATTTTTCTCTGTGCCACAGCTTCTTTGTATTCCTCTTCTCTAATTTCTATTCCATTTACTGTCGCTTCTACTATATCTAATCTGCTTTTAAATCCCTCCATTGTATGTTTCATTTCAGATATTGAATTTCTTAATGATTGAATCTCCATCCTAAATTCTTCCCTGAGTTCTTGAATATTTTTCTGTAGCTCCATGAGCATGTTTATGATTTTTATTTTGAAATCTCTTTCAGGAAGATTGATCAATTCATTTTCACTTGGCTGTCTTTCTGGATGTTGTGGGATTATGGTTTGAACCAGGTTCCTTTGACGTTTCATATTTGTATATGTTGCCCTCTAGTGCCCCGAAACTCTACTCTCTGGAAGTGCTCAGCCCCTGGAGTGATGTTGGGATTCACAGGGGAGTAGTGCTGGTGCCTTGGGGGAGGAAAGAGTTGTTATCTGCTTCCGGGTTGCTGTGCCTGTCTCTGCTGCCAGAACCAGTTGGCTGAGAGCAGAGGTGAAAGTCTCTTTGCTTTGTGTTTGTAGCTGTCATAGTTGGGGCCTCCCTCTGTCTGGCATGATGCCAGGGTAGGGGCTGCCTGTTTGTGATCCAGTGCTGGATGGCATCTGGGAGCAAGTTGCTGCAGGTTGCATATCACAGTGGGGGGTCCTCAGAGGTGCATAACCAACTAGGGGAATGGAGCATCTGAAGCTCCTAAAAGTTCCCAACTTGCTGGGCAGAGTGCGCCCAGACAATTTTGTCCACCTGTTCTTACTCCTGAGCAGTAAACTCTGTGTAATCCTTGCCCCTTTAGTAGTCCTCTCACTCTTAGGAAGTCTCTCAGACTGCCCGCCATTCTTTTGTCCCAGAGCAGCCAGATGTGGATCCCTGTTTTCCACAAGCAGCTGGAATCTCAGTCTCTCCAAGTATTCCGCCTGTCTTAGCTTTCCAAACCCAATAATCTCCAGAGTACCATGCAATGTAGGTTCTTGCTTCCAGAGCAGATCCCCAGGGCCAGGGCTCTGTGTTCAGTAGTCCTATGTCTCCACCCCCTCCTCACTCCATTTCTCTTCCTCCCGCCAGTGAGCTGGGGTTGGGGAAGGCTTGGGTTCTGCTGGATCAGAGCTTTGGTCTGTTACCCTGTTTTGTGAAGTCTGTTCTTTTCTCCAGGTGTATGTAGTCTGGAGCAGCCTCCTTTCATTTTGCTTTTAGGATTAGTTGTATTAACTGTATTTTCATATTATATGTGGTTTTGGGAGGAGGCCACTGTTTCAACTCTCATGCCGACATCTTTAGTCTAAATATCCGACAACCCAATTTTAAATTAGCCTGAGTCAGGGGTGTGGTAAGGTTTAAAAGTTTCAGTCAATATTTGATTTTCCCAATCCTTTGTTGAGCACCTCCAAGATGTTGATACAGAGCCTTGTGGGTCTCAGTTACTTCAGCCTTTGGATGATGGAGGGCATGGTTTGGGAAGAACTACAGGATACAATGACCCATCATCTGCCATTTGGAGTTTTCAGCTCAGGTTCCTAGTATCCTAATCCATGTAGCTTTGAAATACAGAAATGTCTTGAGAAAAATAGGAATTACATTTGGTGTGGGACTCTTTCTCTTGGGTCTCTATTTCTGAAGAAACACAAGACCAGAAGAGATTACAGCCTGTCTTTTAGAAGCTTTTAATATGAATCTCTAGCTTTGTGTTCTTTCAAATTTCTGATTTGTCATGTTAGCGTCAATGAATGTTAAACCATGCTTTTCATGCTTGTGTTAGACCTAGAAGAGGTTCTCTGCCTGAGCGAGCTGGATTTGCAACTTGTATCCAGAAACAGAAAATATTACCCCATGGAAATTTTTTTTTAATTTGATATTTATAGCTTGCCTCAGAGATGTTCTCTCCTCTCTGCAGTTTTAGTTTCTCATGCTTATTCCTTCTGTAGCTCTATAATGCCTTTAAATTATAAAATTTACATACTTTTTATAGTGGTTTCAGTAAAAGTATTCTTTTACCTTGAACTTCTGCATTGTACCTAGAATTCTTGCATTCCCTTGATAATGGATGGTGTTAACCACATTTCATAGATTTACCAGGCAGTTAGAGTTCCTTTTTCATTTGTTCTGCCAAGCTTCTCACCTCTTAAAATATATGTTCTCATTGATTCATAGGCCTTTAAACAATATACTGAATGATGCTTTTGATATTTATATATGTTTCAAATATTTTCTCCTTGTCTAAAGCTTGGATTTTTACTTATTTAATTGCTAAGCATAAGTTTCTAATTGTTATTTAGTTCAAATATGTAACTTGTTTTAACATTAGTGATACTTTTAATATATTTTTTCCTATTGCACTGTCATTAGTATATTCTTTAATGGTAATTCCTTGCATGTTTATTATTATATTTTTCACATTGAGATAAAAAATTCACCACACATGATTTTTATTTGGGGTGACCTATATATTATGTTACATTGTTTTTCTATGTACATATCCAAATAATATAACAGTCTTTGGTGAAAAAACTATCTTTTCCTACTGTTCTACTTGCCAACTGTATCAAGAGTCCTTGCATACTTCTAGTCTGTCTTATTTGCCTCTTCAGTACCATGGAAGCATTGTCAGGTTAGTTTATTGAAAGGATATAAGAGCAGAGCCAAGGTGCTCAAGCCAACAGTTAGAAAATCCATGGAAAAAAGCCGCCTAATTGATTACAGAATCATGAAAAGGCCTAGCTAAGATTGAGAGTGTCCAGCTAGTCCCTTAGGCCAACCAATGGAATCATGAGCTATACAGGACATTGTTATTTTATGTCACTATATTTTGAAGGTATTTTTTTTAACATTATTTTGGCAAGAGATAACCAATTTAATGATCAATTATAAATCAGTTTGAGTATAATTGGCATCTTTACAGTATTGGGCATTCTGTTTCCTGAATATAGATCCCTCTGCCATTAATTTAAATATTTAATTTCTCTCAATAAAATGGCATAGAGGCCTTACACACATCCTTTTACATTAGCTCCTAGGTATTTCATTATTTTATGCTGTGCCTAATTATGTCTTTAAACTTATTTCATGATCATTAATTGCAACGTAAAAATATAATCAGTGTTTGTGCATTGACATTGTATTCCATCAAATTGTTAAATTCACTTAACTATAACAATATATCTAAAGATTTTCTTTTTTATTTTCTGTATTAAGAAAACCTTTGAAATTAATGTCAATCTCCTTCCTTTGTTTTCAATCCACATATCTTAATTATGCCTCATGCTTCATTGTACTGGCATGGATTTCTAGTCCAGTGGTGAACAGATAATCTGAAAGAATGTTTTTGTTAGTCATTTAAAGATACTTTATATAGAATTAAAGAAATACTATTTTATTTCTGCTTTTCTAAGAATTATTTTTTCATAAATTCCTGATTAATTATATCAAATGATCTTTTTCTATCTATGAGATGATTGTATTAGTTTGTATCCTGTCCATGAGAGAAGTTGGTCTGTATTTCCCCTCTTTTTAAATATTTTCATCAGGTTTTGATCACCAGGTTCTGCTATCCTCATTTAGCCACCTTAGAAGACTTCATGTATCTATTTGAAAGAATTTACTACTGAAGGTGTGTGTGTATGGATATTTCTATGTTGGAATGAGTCAGTTGTAGAATTAACTAAATTTGTAGAATAAGTTGATATTTTATTCATATATTCTTGTAATTTGTCTTTTTGTCAATTTCCAAATGCACTGTCATGTTTCATAATATTTTTGTATATTTTTAATATTAGTAGAATCAATATTTGTGCCTCTATTTTTCTTCCTGATATAAGTCACTTTTAAAAAAATCTGTCTTGCCAAGGGTTTATGACTTTTAGAGAATAATCATTTGGCTTTGGTTGTCTTTTCTAGTATTTTCTATATTTTATTACTAACTAATTTTATATTATTTTCTTCTTTCTGTTTAATTTGCTATTCTATTCCTAACTTCTGTAGATGGTGGATTTTTCACCTTTCTCCCTTTATATGCATATAATGCTATATATGTCCTAAGCACATCTTTAGCTATTTTCCAACTATTTTGATATGTAGCATTTTTCTTTCACTGAATTCAATGTTTAAGTATTGTCTAATTTTCATTACTGTTAATCTTTTATCCATTCATCATTTAGAAGTATAGGGCTTAATTTCTAATTATTTCTGATTTTTTATGTTCTATTTATTATCCATCTTAGTTCCATCTTCATATGGGAACATCTCAGTACAATTTCAGTCATTTGAAATCTGTGGCAACTTGCTTTGTGCTCCCGCATACTGTTAACTTTCATAAGTGTTTTATGTGTACTTAAAAAATATGTGTTCTGCAGTTTTGAGGTGTGGTGATTTATGTATAATTTTTATTCCTCTTGTTCAAATCTAGCACATGACTTATTTTTTTTCCACTTATTTGATAAATTACTGAAAAATGGTATTAAAATCAACCATATTTCTTCACTTACTATGGTTATAAGGAAGACAAAGAGACACAATAAAACTTTTGTGAGTGCTACATACGTCCACTATTGTGATTGTAGTGATGTTTAAAAAAAATGTACACATTAAAACATCAAATAGTACACTTGTAACAAGCCAAATATATGTAAACTATATCTCCATCAAGGTGTTAAAATGAACCACTATAGCATACCACTTAATGAAGTAATGGAGAAAATTCACATGATCATCTCAATAGATAGAAAATCATTTGATAAATTTCAACATTTGTCCATGAAAGAAGGTATTAGAACTTGATAGAAAATTTTTTAATATAGAAAATAGTGGATACACACACAACCATGACTATCATATTTATTTGTGAAATATAGAATAAGAATGATTTAAGTTGATGACTAATGCTACATATATCAAACACAATGCAATTTAACCTAGATACAGTTAAATCTGTATACAGCATAGTGATTAAATAAATATCGGCAGATAAAAGGAACAAATGCATACGTAAAGGGTCAGACAAGCGTATTTCTAAGAA
This sequence comes from Smutsia gigantea, assembly GCA_032199065.1. NCBI lineage: Eukaryota > Metazoa > Chordata > Mammalia > Pholidota > Manidae > Smutsia > Smutsia gigantea. The sequence goes on along the minus strand of JAVSCE010020096.1, from coordinate 38,714 downwards.
TACTTTCAATCTCTAGTGAACTTTTCCCACTGTGGTTCTTGAGAAGACTATGCTTTAATGCCCTAACTCATCCATTATGTTTATCAAATGAACTTCTATATATGTAGATGGGCTCAGTTATGTTCTATTCTTAGGAAAACTTAGAAAATTGTCACTAATCATTTTCTGTGTTCTGAAGCTTAGATGAAGAACTCTGGTTGAGTGAAGCTGATGGTAGCCATGATCCAAGATTCTATTAACAAATTTGTATTGATTTTTCGGTAGTACTGTATGTCTGGGCATAGAACAGTTGGTATGGTTAGTGACTCCACTCAGAGGTTGTCCTTTTTGAAGAAATGTTCTTGAAGGCAGGCAGAACATAGTGTGCTGACACCTTAAAGTTAATAAAACAGCTATCAGCTATTTTACTTAATGATATTAACTCTTAAGTTGAGCCACTATCCTCAAGAATATTTATCAGTATTTCCTTTAACAAGTGTTTCTCTTATTCTAAATGTCCTCCACCTGCTCAGAAACCCTTGGAATTTTTTGCACTGACATCATTAAATTTTGTTAGCAGGAAAGAAACTTTATAAGTTTCTGCTCAAATGCAACAATCATTACTTCTTATTTTTCAATTTAATTTCAGTATAAATTAACTTATCTCTGTGCAAGTAGCATTAAAGCTAATAACCCTAAAAGGATTAAGATTAGAAAGTAATGCTGTCAGAGACAAAGCTCATTAATGGCCTTTATCACTACAAGCTGATGAACTACAACTAGGATAATTGGCCTAATTATAATACATCTGTTTCTTTAGCCAGGTGTTCTTTGCTTCATTCTCTACTGATTACTTGTAGGTTCAGTTTGGCCAATTAAATTTTCCTTCCCACTCTATCCATTTCTAAAATTGGTAGTATATAGCTCAGATGTCAGTGTACCTGTGCTCTGGATAGTTAAGAGCTACATTGAGAAGATGAGATGTTTAAGCAAAAGAGATTCTTTATCCTTGGGTACAGGCCATAAAAAAAGGTTAGAATGAATGATAATTTGGGAGGAATTTTGCCTTGCTTGAGGGTTTCAGCTCCAGGCAAGTTCACTGTGGATTCAGTGAACCAAGAAATTGGGTAAACATTTTTTAGGGTAAAGGTTTTTATCTGGCTTTCTTTTCACAGTGGTAGATCGAGCATTAGAATCACATCTGCAGCCAGCAGTCTGCAGGTCCATAATCTTCATCTTTGCCTCCGCCCAGAGCACTGGGCAGAGCTCTTTATATAGTGACTCACTCAATAATAGCGCATTGCCTACAGGTGTGAAAGCATTAGCTTAGAAGTAGGCCAATTATATGACCAAATAGTTTAGGCTTGGGTGAGGATCCTGGCCTTAGGAACTTCCATTTTCCCCTCAGGATTCTATCTTTTTTTTAAGTAGTGCTGCTAAAATTTATTTAAAACCTAACTATACCATAGACCCCCTAACCCTAATATATTCTAGCTGATTCAGTCCCATAAAATACTTCCACTTATTTTATTTTCATGACAAACAACAGAACATCCATCCAAAAGTGACTTATCAACAACAAAAAAACGAGTAAATTATTTTATATTAGAGATAGTCTGGAATTAGAGTTTCACATTTGAAAAAGTAGCTAATGAGTATTTCTAAGGAGGCTTTTGCTCTCCATCTACTCTGTCATCTTAAGGATATCAGTTTTATTTCTTGTCCCTGTATGTCTTATTATGATTTCCATGTCTCCAGGCACCAGGACCACATTCAAAGGTAGGAAACAGAACAGAAACTAGGACAGAAAAAGGGACTCCTCATATGATTCTCTCTTCTATTATCAGAAAAGAAAAAAAGTACCCCAAAAGACCTTTTCTTATATTTCACTGGCCAAAAATTGATATGTTCATGTTTAGGTCAGAGGCATTGGGAAAATGTCTGAGTTTTTTTATTTGATTGTTTTTGGTTAGAGAGACATGAAATAAAGGTGTGTGGTAAAGACTTTTGAGATCCAAGTAAAAGTATATTTAAGAGTGTCTTGCCGATGGGTTTCAGTGTCAGGCAAGTTCACTATGGATTCAGTGTGACCAAAGAAATTGACATAAAATGTTCTTGGGGTGAAAGGGTTATACCCAACTTTATTTCCAGGTGGCAGGTCAGTCACTAAAATCCCATTCACTCAGAGTGAGTCTGTATGCAGCAAGCCGGTCTCTGCCTCGGGGCGCCTCTGTCTGCACAGCCATCATCTGGGCCTCTCTGCCGGCACAGCCATCCCACACAGCCATCCTCTGGGCCTCTCTGCACAGTTGTTCTGCACAGCCATCCTCTGGGCCTCTGTCCTCAGTGCTGCCATCACTCCAGCCTCTGCTCTGCTCTCCTGCAGCCTTGCAGCCCTGCCACCCTGTCACGCCCAGAGCACTGGGCAGAGTATATATAGATTCAACAGCCATGTATTGCCCACAGGTGTGCAGTGAGCTAGTCAACCAGGGCCAGGTGAGAATCCTGGCCACAGGAACTCTCATTTTATCCACCAAGAGGAAGAATATCTTTTTTCTAATAACAGGAAATCTCCACAGAATCTTATTTCTCACTGTTCATTCTGAGTGTATTATGTATGTTTCATGGAGGGACAAATTTGATTTCAAGTACTTGGAGGTGTTTCCAGCTGAGTTCTTATTGAACATTAGGATCTACTCTAATGAGAGTGATCAAGTAATTCATTGTCCAGAATAGATATGTTTGAGAGTGAGAATGGGTACTAATTACTCTAGAACAAGTGAAAGTAATGTCCCAAGCAAACTAGTACATAGAGCACCTTATCTTTAAAAGCCCTATTTGTATCAGAGCCAGTGTCTTGTCAATAGGTTTCAGCCCTGGGCAAGTTCACTGTGGATTCAGTGAGACCAAGTGTGGAAAAGTGAAGGTTCTGTGGCCAAGATTCTCACCTGGCCCTGGTCAGCTTGCTAATAACTATGCATATGTGGGGAATACATTGCTATTAACTCTATATAAAAATCTCTGCCCAGTGCTCTAGGTGACACGGTGGCACTGTGCCATGGCTGCATGGCTGCAAGGCTGCAGGAGAGCAGAGATGAGTGGTGGCAGTGCTGAAGACAGAGACTGAGACAGCTCTTGGAGCAGTGCAGCCCAGAAGCAGAGACCGGCTTGCTGTGTGCAGACTTGTTCTGAGTGGACAGGATTCTAGTGATTGACCTGTCACCATGGAAATAAAGTTGAGTATAAACACTTTTACCCCAAGAGCGTTCAATTGTCATTTTTCTTCAGTCTCACTGAATCCATAGTGAGCTTGTCTGGGCTGAAACCCATTGGTGAGACACAGGAATTTCAGTGGAATGTTTTTGGGGTAAAAGGATTTATTACTTGGCTTTGTTCTCCCAGCAGTAGGTCAATGTCTTGCCACTAGGTTTTAGCCCCACTATGGATTCAATGCGACCAAAGAAATTGACAGCAGAACATTCTTTGGGGTGAAAGGATTTATTACCTGGCTTGTTCCCCCAGCGGTAGATCGAGCACCAGCATCTCTGGCTCTGCGCAGTGCACTGGGCCGAACTCTCTATCTATCACAATAATAGCTTATTGCCTAAAGGTGAGAAAGTGGTAGCCTAGCAACAGGTCAGTTACATCATCAGGTGGTTTAAGTTCAGTGAGGATACTGGCCATAGGAACCCCAACTTTGCCACACTCCACCCCTCCAGGATTCTCGCCTTACAATCTACACGCTTTCCATATTCCGCAGTGGTCCCTGTGCGAGAAAGCTGGAGCACTCTAACCAGATTCTGCAGCAGGAACAGAGGATAACAATAACTTAGAGATAATAAAAAATTAAGACACAGGTAACAAAAATTATAATAACCCTCAAGCCAGAGGAGGTTCCTAATAACAAAAATTATAATATTCCTCAAGCCAGAGGAAGTTCCCAATCCACAAAGACTTTAGGGGCAATAAGACACATGTTTTAATGCCACCAACATAGGCAAATCTTGTCCATCAGGTAGGATGCATGCAAGAGAGTGGTCCTGTGATAGGACTGTAGCAGGAATGGGGTCCCTTCCAGGTCTAGCATACCATACTTTTACTCCTCTCCTCGTGGGGGTTACTGAAGGGTCTCTATATAGTACTACTGGAGATGCATGCACTGGCCATAATGATAAAACAAAACTCCCTGGTAAGATGCTCCTACCTTCTGGCCATTCAGGATATACTACTGTGACCTTTGGTGGCCACTATGCTGTTATTCCAGGAATACACAGGAGGCCAGCTTCCAGGCCTTGTCCCCAAGGTGCCAGGAGAGCCAGCCATCGTTGGTCCATGTGTCGAAAGGTCCAAGGCCATGTCCACTCAATGGAGTCTCTGGGATTCAGTGCAGTTGGTGCTGGCAGCAAGATGCTATTCTGGTGGCCGAACCTCGGCTTCAGTGATTCTTCCTTGGTTTGCACTTGCAGTTGTATGGGGAGACAGCCATATGTGTTAACATGTCTATGGGGCTCAGGGCTCCCTTTCAGGGTCTCTCATTCAAACGTCATAGCATGGTTCATAAGCGGACTGACCATCCCCGCGGACTATTGGTATCTGACTTTAGTCCGGATTTTAACCAGCCATTGTGCCTCTCTATCATGCCTGCTATGATAGGATTGTATGGCACATGAAACTTCCACTTGATTCCCAGCTGTCGCACCCATTCTTGCAGTGTATGTCCAGTAAAATGGGTTCCCTGATCACTCTCAATTACCTGTGGTCGGCCATAGGCAGTAAGGAGACGCTCCAGGCCTCTTTTGGTCATCTGCTGGTCTGCACAATGGGTAGGAAAAGCAACCATAAGTCCAGTAGCTGTGTCCACACAGGTCATCATGTACTGATATCCTTCTGACACAGGTAGAGGCCCAATATAGTCTATCTGCCACCTGATGAGGGGTATAGGCCCCTTAGCTATTGTCCCACGTTGCTGTGGAACTTGGTGTAAGTCCCTTTTGAAGCACACGACACACTCCTGCCGGGCTCTACTAACTTCTGCGAAGGTCAAAGGCAAGCCCAACCGAAGGGCTACAGCCCACATTGTCTTTTGCCCTGCATGCAACAAACGCTGATGTAGCCATCGGGGTACATCAGAGGCAGGCTTTCCTTCTAACCAATGTATCTGGGCCATAATTCTCTGGCCTATAGATGGCATTTCTCATGCCTAGCTCTCGTAGCACCTTTTGGAGTTCAGCATATGTCTGCCATCTAACAGGAGAGGATGGTAGATCACCCTGATTGGGCCACACAGCACGAAGTGTAGCCATAAGCCAATCAAGGAGGGTGTGACTCCCTGGGGTCTGATGTGCACTTTGTAATCACTGCCTCAAGGCAGGCTGCACTGTCAGGAAAGACAGCTTTCCCATCTCTGATTCTGACAGAACAATTCCATCCACCCCTAAGTCCCACAGACAAGGAGCGAAGCTGATATTGGCTCCGTAGGCTTCTGCCTAAACCAGGAGCCCAAATCCACCAGCTCAGCCTGAGTATAGGGGCGGGCTATAGAGTGCTCCACGACCTGGGGAGGGCGCTGCTCCTCTCCTTGAAGAACTTTCAGCAGCTGGGTCTTTATTTTCTTTACAACCACTGGGCATGCTTTCAATACAGGAGGCGCCAGTGGCTCTGGCATCACCCCTTCATCTTTCTGCAGCTCCTCCATTTCTGGGGCTGATGGCACTTTTCTCTCTCCTCCCCCGAGTGCCTCCTCTGCTACAACCTTTACGTTTTCTACTGTACCTCACAGCAATGCTACTTCAGTCTTCAGAAGGTCTCTTACTTTCAGCTCAATGCTTTGCAGCTGATGTTTTCGTGCCACCTCCACCTGTGCTTCCCTCAGGAGTTTGTCTTTTTCCTTGATGACCTCTTCCTCTTTCAGAACACCTGGCAGCACTGCTGTACCTTGCTGCCAGTGCTCTTGTATCAATGCCATCTCTTTCTTCAGGGAATCCACAGAAGTTCGCAGCTCGCGTTCTCATGCCGCCATTTCTTGGGTCTCCTCTGTAGACTTTTTTAATACTGTGAGAAGCAGCCAACCCACAGTCCCCGCTGCCTCACGGGCACTCTGCTTCTCAAAGGATCTACTTACTATATGAAGGGCCACCTCTACAGCCTCAGGTGTCACCTCCACTGGCCTCCAGTCCTGGGGTGGGGCCCAGTCCTCTAGGAGGCAAGCCACCTCAGACCACATACCCATTGGGGACAATCCACTGTTTCCCCATTCATAGGGGCAGCCTGCTGAAGCATCCCTCCCATAAGGGCAGCTTGTCTTTTTCCTTGGTCAACAATGAGTCCTGCCGACTTTCGCCAATTGTCTTGCCAATGGGTTTCAGCCCTGGGCAAGTTTGCTATGGATTCAATGCCACCAAAGAAATTGACAGCAGAACGTTCTTTGGGGTGAAAGGGTTTATTACCTGGCTTGTTCTCCCAGCAGTAGGTTGAGCACCAGCGTCTCTGCCTCCACCCAGAGCACTGGGCTGAGCTCTCTATAAAGCACAGTAATAGCTTATTGCCTAAAGGTGTGGAAGTGGTAGCCTAGCAACAGGCCAGTTACATCATCAGGTGGTTTAAGTTCAGTGAGGATCCTGGCCATAGGAACCCCAACTTCCCCACAGTCAATCACTAGAGTTACATCTGCATCCAACAGTCTGCACGCCTGTAATCCTCCTCTGTCACCACTACATCCTTCACCTGCCCCACAGCACCTTTCAGCCTGCATTCTCATGCTGCTGTTTCTTGTGCTGTTTCTTCTCTGGCTACCATTACATCCTTTACCATTTCTACAGCACCTCATAGTGACGCCATTTCAGTCATCAACAAACATTTTGCCTCTTCTTTGGCGCCTCACAGTTCATGTTCTTGTGCTGCCTCCCCGCATATCAATGCCATTTCATTCTTCATGAATCCACAGCAGTTCGCAGCTCGTGTTCTTGTGTTGCCATTTCTTGTGTGTCTTTCAGCACATTCTTCTCATCTATAAACTTTTTTAATTCTGTGAGAAACAGCCAACCCAAAGTTCCTGCCACCTCATGGGAACTCTATTTCTCAAAGGACCCCCTTATTATACAGGGGCCCCCTCTACTGCCTCAGATGTCACTCCACCTGCCTCCAGTCTAAGGGTGGGGCCCAGCCCTCTAGGAGGCAAGCCACCTTAGACCACATGCCCACTGGGGGACACTCGACTGTCTCCCCATGCACAGGGGCAGCCCACTGAAGCACCCCTCCCATGAGGGCAGCCTGTTCCGTTCTTTTGTCAGCAATGAATTCTGCCAATGTTGCCATTTATCTTGCCAATGCATTTCAGCTCTGGGCAAGTTGACTATGGAATCAGTGAGATAGAGGAATGACGATGGAATGTTCTTGGGGTAAAAGGGTTTATTATCTGTTCTCCCAGCGGTAGGTCAAATACTACAATTACATCTGCATCCAAAAGTCTGCACACCCGTAATCCTCCATCTCTATCTCTGCCCAGAGCACTGGGCAGAGGTCTTTATATAGTGACTCAGTCAATAATAGTTTATTGCCTACAGGTGTGGAAGCATTCGCCTAGCAGTAGGCCAATTACATCATCAAGTAGTTTAGGTTCAGGTGAGGATTCTGGCCATAGGAACTTCAATTTTCCCCACAGCCACCTATCACTGATTCCTGATTGTTGCCAAATAAAAATGACAAATTGACAACAGATAAAACTCTTGGTGAAAGAGAGAAGCAACTCCTATCAACTGATGCCAAAAAAACATGTGATTCATAAGTAAAATAGCATAAACACCCTTCTTCCTTTCTCATTGTCACTGTCAGCATTAAGGACTAGGTGAATCAGAGGAGAGGTTTCCAGATCGGACAGTCCTAAATTCTTCTTGGGCTGCCCTTGGTAAAAATTCTCACTCTGATTACAAAGATTATTCTTACTGTAATCAATAAACAGTTGGACAAATAGATAAAAGCAAAAATATCACTTAAACTGGATAAAAATGTGAGCACCTGTTTCTAGGTCTATCTGTTAATTAACCTATCTCTCCATCCATCCACATGCAATTTTATTAAAAAGTTTATATATCATATATCAGAGTTTTCACTCATTTTATTACAGGTTTGTCATCGGTGTGATTCAGTTTCAATTAATATAATTACACATAACCTTTATTAATGAGTGCATTTAAAAATGTGATATATTAAATAAGTTGTATTAGTCAGGATTTGCATTCAGCTGAATGTTAACAGCCACCCCACACATACTAACACACAAAGCCAGTGATTTAATAAGATGAGGTTTTATTTTATTTTTCTCTTGAAATAAGAACCTTGAGGGTGGGAGGTTTCAGTTTTATTCTGTGGTTCACATGTTTTTAGAACAAAAGGCCTCTCTTGGCTTTTGCTTCTTTCATGAGATGTTGGATGCAGTTCCAGACAACAAGTCCATGTTACAGAGAAGAGAAAGAAAGAAACAAAGGAGGCAAGGAAACAGTAGAAGATGCCTCCCTCTGCCCTCTTCAGAGAATATTTCTGGAAGCTTTACCTACAAGCTACCACCTAAATTTCAGTGGCCAAAAAACACAGCATGTGATATATAGATATGTCAAATTATTACATTGTATACCATAAACTAATACAATGTTATATGTCAATTATAGGTCAATGAAACTTGAAAAAAAAAATGGACTGTGTTGCCATAATTTGGAAGCAAATTAAGCTGAACACAAAGCTGCATCCAAGAAGGGAATTGGAAAGAAGGGATATTCATATTGATTGGTAACTTGACATCCCCACTATATCATATATAATCATCTAATCATTTCTTGGAAAATTAACCACTCTTCCCCTCAGTTCTCACTATTATTGTTACTATCTCATATCTGTCTTAACAATGATGATAAAAATGGCATGATTATACATCTTCCCTCTCCCCAATTTGACAAAAATAAAAATAAATAAAAATACAAAGTATTACCAATGGGGCAATGAAACCAAGAACCGGTTCTTTGGAAAAAAAAAAAGATAGACCTTTAGGTCAACTCACTAGGAAAAAAAAAACAAAATAAATAAAATCAGAAGTGAAAGAATTCAAAACTGACACCACAGAAATATATTTATAAGAAATACAATTATATTTGTATAAAAACACAAATATAATAGAGATTACTGTGAAAAATTGTTTGCCAACAATTGGACAACCTAGAAGAAATAGGTAAATTCCTACAAATATGCAATCCCCCAAGACTGAACCAGGAGGAAATATAAAATCTGAATAGATCAATGATTAGAAAAGAAATTGAAGTGGTAATTAATAAAACTCCCAACAAACAAAAATCCATGACCAGGTGGCTTCATAGGAGAATTCTATCAAACTTTGAGAGAAGAGGTAGTACCTATCCTTCTCAAACTATTCCATAAAATTGAAGAGGAAGGAAAGTTTTCAAACTAATCCTATGAGGCTGGCATCACCTTGATACCAAAACCAAAGATGTTTCAAAAAAAAAAAAAAGAAAGAAAGAAAGAAAAAGGAAAATTACAGACCAACTTCCCTGATGAGCACAGATGCAGAAATCCTCAATAAAATATTAACAAAAATGAATTAAAAATACATTAAAAGGATTAGTGACTACAAGCAAATGGGATTTATTCTAGGGATGCAAGGGTGGTTCAGTATTCTCAAGTAAATTAATGTGATACATCCCATTAGCAAAAGGAAGGATAAAAAGCATATGGTCATTTCAAAAGATGCTTAAAAAGCATTTGGCAAAACTCAGCATCCATTCATGATAGCTCCCAACAAAATGTATATAGAGGAAACACACCTCAACATAATAAAGGTCATATGTGACAAACCCATAACTAATATGATACTCAATGGCAAAAAGCTGAACATTTTTCCTCTAAGATCAGAAACAAGACAAAGTTGCCCACTCACCACTTTTATTCAACAGAGTATTGGAAGTCCTAGCCATAACAATCAGGCAAGAAAAAAAACTAAAAGACATCCATATTGGTAAGGAAGAAGTAAAATTGTTACTATGTGCAAATGACATGATACTGTTCATGTACAATCCTAAAGACTCCACAAAAGAAAACCTAGTAGAATTAGCAAATGAATTCAGTAAAGTTGAAGGATACAAAACCAAAATACTGAAACCTGTTGTGTTTCTATATACAAAAATACTGAACTAACAGGAAGATAAATTAAGAAAACAATCCCAATTTTAAGTGCATTAAAAAGAATAAAATACCTGGGAATAAATCTGACCAAGGAGGTGGAAGATCTGTACTCTGAAAACTATAAGATATTGATGAAAGAAATTGAAGAAGACACTAATAAATAGAAAGCTATTCCATGCTTATGGGTAGGAAGAATTAATAATGTTTAAATGCCATACTGCCTAAAGCAAATTACAGATTCAATGCAATCCCTATCAAAATACCAATAACATTTTTCACTGAACTAGAGTAAGTAATCCTAAAATTTGTGTGCAACCACAAGAAAAACCCCAGATAACCAAAGCAATCATGAGAAAGAACAAAGGATATCACACTCCCTAATTTCAAACTATACTACAAAGCTACAGCAATCAAAACAGCATGGTACTGACACAGCACAGATACAAAGATCAATGGAACAAACAGCCTGGGAAAAATCCCACACCTATATCATCAATTAATATATAACAAAGTGGGCAATAATATATATATACACTGGGGAAAAGACAGTCTCTTCAAAATATGGTTTTGGGAAAACTGGATAGCTACATGCAAAAGAATGAAATTGGACCAGTGTCTTACACCATATACAAAAATGAACTAAAAATGGATTAAATACCTAAATATAAGAAACCATAAAACTCCTAGAAGAAATAGGCAACAAACTCTTGAACATAAGCATTAGTAATTTTTTTCTGGATATGTCTCCCCAGGAGGGGAAAGAAAGGCAGAAATAAACAAGTGGCACTACATCAAACTGAAAAGCCTCTGCACAGAAGAGAAAAACATCGACAAATGAGGCAACCTACTCAATCAGAGAATATATTTATAAATGGTATCTTCATAAATAGCTAGTATCCAAAGTATATAGAGAATTCATACAGTTCAATACCAATAATAATAATAATAATAATAATCTGATTAGAAAATGGATAGCAGACCTGAATAGACATTTTTTCCAAGAATACATAAGATAGCCAACAGACACATGAAAAGATGCCCCTCATCACTCATCATCAGGGAAATAAAACACAATTAGGTATTACCTCACACTAGTTAGAGTGGCTGATATTAACAAGATAAGAAATATTGATGAGGATGTGGAGAAAAGGGAAATCTTATACACTGTGGTGGAATTGCAAATTAATGCAGCCACCAGGGAAAGTAGTATAGATGCTTCTCCAAAAACTGGAAATAGAAATACCATATTACCCAGCAATTCCTCTTCTGTGATTTACCTGGAGAAAACAAAATCACTAATCCAAAAAGATATATGTACTCCTATGTTTACCACATCATTTACAATAACCAAGATATGGAAACACCTAAATATCCATCAATAGATGAATGGATAAAAAGATGTGGCACATACACCATGGATATTATTTAGCTCTAAAAAAGAATGAAATCTTATAATTTGTGACAACATGGATGGGCATACAGGATATTATGCTAAATGAAATAAGTCAAACAGAGGAAGACAAATGCCATACAATTTCACTTATATTTGGAATGTAAAGAACAAAACAAGGAAATAAACAAAACAAATAGATTCATGAGCACAGAAGATGGACTGTTTTTTACCATAGGGGATAGAGGGATGGGTAAAAACATATATAAGGTATGATTAACGAGTTTCTCCTTAGTCCCTTCACCAAAAGCAGTAATGTGAGACAAAAGAAATGGAAACATTCTCAAACTTTTCAGATAGTTCCAAATTAGATGGGAAGAGAGGTAAGGGGGGAGCAATCTAGGGGACATGAGGGAGTGGGGGCAATTGGAATGTTCTTTTCTTCAAGAAACTACTATTCTTCCACATGCTTCTCTCTCTGTAATGTGTGTTCCTACTTCCTTTCACAAGGTATACTGTTACTTATTCTCTTATATTTAAAACCTCACTTCCATAAAAAAAAAATCTCTCTTCAGTGATCTTTTTATTATATGTATTCTGAGGTCATGTACCTGTATTTCAAGTACCTAACATAGTAGTTGTGATGGTATTACCTGAGTGATTATTTGATTATTGTCTATTTTATTCTATACTGTAAGTTATCTACACTGGAAGTTAAATAATTAATTTTGTAAGTATTTATTGAATGCATATGATATGCCAGGGATGGTCTACTGCCCAAGATAACAATAATAAACAAGATGTAGTCAGTCAGGATTAGAATATATTGATACAGATGAACTACATTTGATAAGGCTATTGTGGAAGACATTTTGAAGGGTGTCATTCATGCAAAGATAAAGATGTAAAGAATTAGAATATTACAATTAGGCAGATACTCAAAAAGTCATGAAGGAGTAAGTGATGCCAGCCATGCCCTATGGCTGTAAAGAAGTATAAAACTAGACAAAATATTTGCAGCAGTTGTTTTCAGGCATTAGCCAATAGGTAACTCAGAACGGATAATTGGGGTAAGAAATATATACAAGTTAATGCCTTTATTCTCACAGCCTAACAGAGCGGGTCTTCTGTGGGTTGAGAACTGAACAGAGATACCAGAAATTGCACAATGCTGGTTCTAAGAATAAGTAAGAAATTACAATTGACACTCCCTAATAATAATAAAATCAAACTGGACAGGAATGAAAGGATCTGCCAATAATTTATTTGTTCACAAAAATAAAAACTATCATTCTGTAAAGGAAGGTAGGTATTCCAAACTCTGTACAATTTACTCTCCATAATTTTCAGCATACAATAAAACAATACTAAATATGAAAGTAGAAAGAAACATGGCCAATAATTATTTTTTAAGCCAACAGAAAATATGCCAATATAATACAGATATTGGAAATAGCTTAAGAGCTTTAAAGCAGTTAATAAAAGTATTTTAGCATTTTAAAGGAAAAGCAGGTCCAAATGGGTGATCAGAAAGGAAAACAAATTTTAAGAAGGCAAAATTCCAATTTTAGAAATGAAAGTTTAATAATTAAAATGTAAAATTCATTTAATTTGCATAACAGGAGATTGTAGAGGGTATAAGAAAGAATCAGTAAACTAGAAGACAACCAAATTAGAAGACAACCAAAGGAACACAGAAAATACTGAAAATAAAATGGATGAGACATTGGTGATCAGTGTACAATATGAAGTGGTCTAATATAAATGTTCCCAGAGTCCCAGAAAGAGAAAAGATTTAAAGAGACAGAAGAAGAAAAGAAATAATGTTGGAGAAATTCCCAAATTTGGTGAAAAATATAAACTTACCAAGGCAATTAAAACCATATCTAGGCATAAAAATGCTAAAACCAACTCAAAGATGAAATACTGAAAACAAACCAAGAAAAAGGTACTCTGTAGAGATTAACAAAAATGTAATTAGTGGTTGACTTTTCAGGAAAACAATTGAGGCAAGAACACAATAGAATAAGAGTTAAAACTCAAAGAAAAAAAAAATCAACCCAAAATTTAATATGCAATGAAAATACTCTTTAAAATAATTAAATAAAAGCATTTTTGGATAAACAAATGCTAATACAATTTACTAGCGTCTATTCTGTACTACACTAAATGCTAAAGAAAGTTTTTATGACAAAGGAAATTCACCATAATGAAACTGACCTACAGAAAGGAATGAAAAACAAAGAATATGACAAATATGTAAGCAAATAGGAGATAATATATATTGTTCTTTCTTTTGATTTCTTCATATGATAATGGAAAATTTTAAGCAAAAAAGCTTTGTAAGTTGTTATATATAACATGTAAATGAAAAGTGTTCAATGATTGGTGTACAATATGAAGTGGTCTAATATAAACGTTACCAGAGTCCAGAAAGAGAAAAGATTTAAAGAGACAGAAGAAGAAAAGAAATAATGTTGAAAAATTCCCCAAATTTCCTGAAAAATATAAACTTGCAGAGGTAATTAAAACCATATCTAGGCATAAAAATGAAGGAAGGGAGGGAGGGAAGAAGGAAGGAAGGGAGGGAGGAAGGGAGGGAGTTGAAATGTTGAAAGTAATTTTTTTAAGCCAGAGACATAAAATATTGATGCATAGACAAGAAATAGAATGCTTAAGTGAAAAAAAATCAAGGTAGTATTATTAAATCAAAAAACCATTAACATTTCTTTAAATGTAATTGGGCTAGATACTCCAATTAAATGCAGAAATGGATAGACTGACTAAAGAGCTTTGCTATATAAAGAGTACAATTTGTATAGAATACATATGTTAATGACTCATAGTTGGAAAGCAAAAAGATGGAAAAAGATATATCATATTTTTTAAACCCATGGAAAATTATTTTTCATTCTTAATATTAATCAAGGTAAAATCTTAGGCAGTTAGTATTACTAGAGGAAAAAAGGGAAAATGCATAACATTACCAAAGTCTGTTTGTCAAGAAGACGACATATCTACCCAAATGTGTACTTACATAACATTCAAAATATGGAACATAAAGGACAGAACTACAAGAAAAAAATAGCCAAATGCACAATCCCTAACTCAGTTATTGATAGAACCAGTGAAATACCATTAACATCAATTTTCCTTCTGCCTGCAATGTCCATTCCTTATATTTTGCCTGGCTGATTACAATGCTCTTCTCTCTCATCCATTGGTCCTTAGCATACTATCTTCTCCAAAACGGCCTCCCTTAAGCCCATCTAAAGGAGCTATGGCAGACTAGTATTTTCCCATGTGCCACATTCCACATAGGGTGTATTAGTATCAGTCATTTTCTTTATTTGGTCATTGCTGGTTTCTCCCCTGCCCAAATGTAAACTCCATGACTGTGGTTGTCTCTGCCTTACTGCTCCCTGTTGTACCCCAGTGCCTGGAGCAGGGTATGACAGAGAAGAGCTGCACAATAAATATTTCTTGAATGGATAGATACCTAAATGAAGGGTGATGAGCTTATGATTTTTTTTTTAATTGAGGGTAAAATTTGTGGAAATATAATGAAAAAAATAATGCATTATAAATATTTAAAGAAACGCTACAAAACATGATAAAAATAAGAAATACATGTGTGTAAAAGAATATAGAGTAACATCAATGCAGATATAAGAAAATAGGGTGCCAAATAAATTTGAATGTGCTGATTTCTTGAACTTCAGAGTAGATAATTATACTAAAATGTTGATCAGTGAAGAAAGAGATATCAGGTTACTATAAAAAATGTAAAGCCAAGCAGTAATAAACTGAAATTTAGACTATACAGTTCAAGTGACTAAAAGAGGAAACAAAACAGAAAGTAAAAGCAATATAACAAAAAGAACAAAAGATAGATACAAAGGAAATGAATTTAAGTCTAAAAAATAAGTGTAAATTGAAAAAATTGGCAAAGTAAATGGGAAAGATTCTTATGGAAAGTTATTCTTATTTCATGAAAGAGATACATGTACAAGAAAGTGACACATTATTATTGAAAATAATAAGTATTGCCAAAGACACATAGACAAATCCAAACAAATATTAAGTAGGGATCCTGACATTAACATGATATGAAAGTTTAATTAAAGGCCAAATACACTGTATAAGATAAAAGTGGTGTGTCTTATAATTATATTTGCAGTCTACAGATATATATAACACTTACTGATCTTTTTATGCACCAAGTTAACTTGGCTTCAAAAATATAGATCCAAAACTGAAATTAAAGAAGACTAGAAGTACAATAATTCAGGCCAAACTAACTAAAAAAAAAATAGGTAGTCTATAGAGCCTTTGATAATGGTTCTTTGAATAAAGTACATGCTCTTTTAAAGCATGCTTAAAATAATTTAAATTGTATATATATTAAGCTACAAAAGATCACAGCAGACTCCAAAAACTGTAAGCAATATATTACAGCCTTTTTGAAAACTGGATTGGGAAAAATAGTACAAATTAAAAACATCTCTTGAAAGAACTTGAGTTACAGAACTAAGTTTTTATAATTTATTAATTAAATTTTAGGGACTATTATTTTTAAAGGAATTTTAAATTTACAAGCAAACTGAGATGGAAGTTCAGAAATTTCTCCTATACCGCTATCCTCACATATGCATAGCCTCCCCCATTATTAACATCATTCACAGGACTGTGCATTTCTACCAAGGATGAACCTACACTGACTATCATAATCTCCCAATGTCCACAGTTTACCTTAGGGTTCATTCCTAGTGTTGTATAGTCTATGGGATTGGAAAAATGTATAATGACTTATATCTATCATTATAATGTCATACCGAGTATTTTCACTGCCTTAAAATTCCTCTGTACTCAGTCTACTCATCTCTATCCTCCTCCCACAATTTAATTTTCATGTAAGTGATATCTATACAAATCCACAGAGTGAAACTAAAGCCAGTCTAATGGTAAATTCAACTTGTTTTAAATTAAAAGAAAGAACAACAGAAAGAGAGAAGAAAGAAAAAAAGGAGGAAAGGAAGGAAGGGAGGGAGAGGGAGAAAGAAAGAAAGGAAAGAAAGAACAAACCTGCGAGGAAGGAATTAGTACATATAAAAACAAATGTGGACTTTTTTGTAAACAATATAATTACAGCACAACATTTTAAAACACAGTTAATTCTCAGGAAAAGAAAGCAAAACAACTCACTAAATGGATAAAAAGAAAGGTAAAAAGTTTATAGAACAAAGGTGAAGAATGCAGAAATAATCACAGATATGGAAAGAAGTGGGAAGCATTCTTCACAGTCATGCAGTGAACTTGGAAGTCTGTATAAATAGATGAATTCTCAGAAAATATTAATGATAAAAGTGGCTCAAGAAGAAAAAGAAAATATAACCAGATCAATAATTACAGGATAAATTAAAGAAGTGAGAAAATGGTGCCAGGCAAAGGTGTTTTTGCACTTGAATTATTTTAAAAAAAGTATTTTAAGCTATCTAAACAGGTCACAAAGAAGGAAAGCCTTAGCAAGTATTTCTAGAAAGTCACTAAAGAGCAAATACTATATGCAAAGTAATGAATGGGAAACTGCAGACCTGCGTTGTCCAGTATAGTAGGCATTAGCCTCATATGGATATGTAAATTTAATTTAAGATTCAATTTCTCAGTTGCCCTAGTTACATGGCACAGTTCAGTTGCTTAAAAGCCATATTTGGCTAGTGGTTTGGACTATTCCATTTTGGACAATGCAGAATAGAACATTTCAGATTTCCCAAGTAGTTCTGGAAGAAGAGCTCCAGTGACTTTCTCCTTCCTGAACATACCACTGAGAAACCAACAAACTGGGACAGCTTAATTGGCTAAACCTGGTCGATCCACCTACCTGTGAGGCCAGGAAATAGAGACACAGAGTGACACCATGATTTATGGTTCTTATAGAATCTCAAGAGAGGATGAACAACCCATGTCAACACACACTTTCAAATGCATCATACTTCCTTGGCACAGTACCTCAGTAGCTCTCTGAGATGGCTAGATATTGCACCAGTCTCAGAATGCAGACCAAGACTCACAGAGCCTAGGAACTTGCTCAAGTTCACACTGCTGATAAATGTCGACGATCGGTCTTAAATCCAGACCTTCCAAATACAGTCCACTGTAATCTTCATAATATATGATCCAGCTCTTGCTCAATCAAAGCAGATACTCTGGCATCCTCAGGGTGGAGCCTATTGGTGTAACACTGTGTTTATGTAGTAACTGAGAGATAATTTGTAATCTTGCAAGTTCTAGGTACTCTTGAGCATCAAGCATGCAGAATTTCAGTTATTGATATTGGCACTTGTTATTTGCCAGGCTTGATAAACATTGTAACATTTAATATAAGTATGCAAACCGAGGTGAGAGACTGAGGTGAGAAGAGAAATGAATTGGGTAGAATTATAAAGTAGATTAGAAACATAATTTTGATCCAGTTTTATGTGGAGACAAAGAAGCTGTTTGGAAAAATAAAAAGAAAATGCTCTTTGTGAAAATGTCTAGCACAACTACTTACACATAGTAGGTACTCAAAGAGTGTTTGTGGCTGTGTGCTGTTGGTAAACTTTGGGGAGCCAAGATGGTGTTCCCCACTTTCTACCAAGAAATAATGGCCTGTTTTTCTTGGAAACCCAATAATTAAAGTATCTAGGGTTTATGAAGAAATCAAGGAACAGATGTACTGTAAGTCCAATATACATCAATCTAGTGGCCTCTTTTATGGTTTTATTATGTAGGGGTCAGTCAGTGAGATATTTGTGCTGACCTCAAAGTGACTACGAACCAAAATGTAAAGTAAAATACCCCCATTTAATTTGCTGCTTTTAATCTCAGTGAGCGACACCCATGCCTGAAGCACAGGAAAGGCGAAGCTGATTCCCGTGGGGAGTGGGAGGTGCCCTTGGGGAGCCAAGCTCATTTAGTGCATTCTTTCCCATTCTCACATGACTGCAGAGTGGACCAGGAAGGTCATTGCTGTGGAAGGCCCCAGGAGGGGTTTCTGCTCAAGAATCTGGGGAAGACCCAGGAGCAAAGTTAACTGTGAGACAAACTGGAGGCAGGGTGAGAAAAGGGAAGGAGGTACATTAAAGTATTATTGCCCCAAGAGTATTATTCCCCCCTGTTCATCAATCTGGCAAATTTGAAATTGCTCCTCTTAGGTCTTGGGCATGGTTCAAGAAAACAATCTGACAGCATTTTGCCAGCTAGGTTGGAGAAGGTGACCAGTGAGACTAACAGAGTTCAAAATGCCTGCTACAAAGGGGGTTGGGAGACAAAGGACCAAGGTAAGAGACATCAGCAGTTTGATGAATTGATTGATTCATCCAACCAAATTGATTGTCTCCTGTAGCAAGAATGTTATGAGTGATATGGGATGACAAAGAGATGCAAGACTATCCAAAAACACCCAGTACCTGTGATTCATGAAGTAAGAAACCAGAGTAGATAAAGATATGTTGACAAATGATAAAGCTACACTAATAACTTCCATTTGGGAAAATCGGTGATGGATAACAAGAAACAAAATATGGTAGTGATGTTTCTAGTAACAGGAGATAAGGGACGTGCTTTTGTGCATATGTTTAAGGTTCCAGAATAGTCATGGGCACTAGGGGTATGTTAAGAGGAAAAGACATAAGTAGAGTAAACCTAAGAGGCAAAAACAATATGAAAAAAGCCAAGAAGTTTATTTTTAGCTCATTTTAACACAGAATATATTGCATTTAAAGTACCACGAAAAAGCACACATTCATACTGGTGTCTAGTGGTGAGGAGGAAATATTTATGGCATAATAAACATATGCGGCTTTCATGGTATAGACTGTGACCTAAGAGAAATTGATGACTAGCTTAAAGATTCATTTGAAAACCGTGCAATAAGGGAAGCCAACGATGCCATTTTTGTGAATAAGGAAAGCTAAGTATTACTTAGGAAAAGCAGCCATGAGTGGTGAACGCAGGCTGCAGCTTGTGCATGTTGTGGTCATAGATGATGCATTTCTCCCAGACAGCATCTTGTCTACAGGTGTGAAAAATGAAATGGGCATCATGGTACTCATCATGATACTGTGGGACATCAAGAACTTTGAAGAGTGTGCAAAGTTAAGAAAGCAGTTCAATTACTTACCAGCCTTTTAAAAATTGAAAATAGGTATCTCATGTGCCAAGCACTATAAATAGGCTGTGAGAATTCAAAGATAAATAGGACACAGTCCAACTCTTCAGAAGTCCAACTGAGGATAAAAACACACGTATTGACAATTATGTATGTTTAAAAACAAGGTGCTTTGTGAAAGGGATTTGTCTGTTTACAAAACACATTTTCTACATTATTCCAACTTGATCCTTATACTAATGCTGTGAGGTAATAACCTAGCAATATAGATTAATCATCCCTATCTTGTGATACAAATGAGGAAACTGAGTCATAGCAAGTCCATGACTGGACAATGGTTAGAATTTTTCAGGATTAGAATCGAGGTTTTCTGATGGTGAATGACTGATTTTTGCATTCAAGTAATAATAGTCTTCCAAAAAAGAAATGGATTTCTCCCTTATTACTGCAATAATGAAAATACAAAATAAGACACTGTTTTCTCTGGAAAACAAACTAATCAATCACATCACTCAATGATTCAGTAAATTATCTGGAAATACTGCCCCCATGGTGTCATTTATGGGCATTGTTCACCTCGTTTACTGATTTGGCCAGACGTTTTGGCATGGACCAAACATGGATTTACAGCCTAAAAATGGGAAAGGGTTTCACTCAGTGGCTCAAAATGTCACTGCCATGATCTGCCCAGGTGGCCTGGCTGCCACGGGCACACTTTCCTAATTGAAAGCCAGCAGGTTGAAGGCACCAAGGACAGCATATTTCATGCAGGTGGTTAGTGACCGATACAGATGAGGCTCTCTCCAGTCTTACTTCCATTCCAATGATGGCAGAGAAGAGAGAAAGTAATGAGTGGGAGACATGGCCAGTGGATCCCCAAATTGCTTTCCAGATCTGCAACTTCCTAGATACCTTGGAGAGAATCTCAGGTGTGTGTTATAATGGTCATTCCTCACATTCCTTTGGATAACTGAAATCTGAAGAGTAAGATGCCAAAATTGCTGCCAGTCTTCAGAATTGAAAACCTCAATATAAAGAGATAAGGAGACTAGTATTTAATAAGTGCCTCCTGCATGTTAGGCCCTCTTACCCATTTGCAGCGTTGCAATGTAAGAGTACATTTTCAGGTATAGATTCTGAATCTCAGGGAGGTTTCCTCCCTGTTCATGGTCAAGCTGTAATTAATGGTAGGGAAAGTGCTTCCTGAGATCTGGGCATTTCCTAGGATGCTAATCTGTGAGGGCTTCTGAAGGGCCCGGCTGAGAAAGATACTCATGGAAAAGTCAGTAGGGCGAAAGCTGGCACTTGAAGAGCTTGGAAGTGCCAGAAACAGTGAAGAAGGAGCAACTCAGGATTATGAATCAATAACTGAGGCTGGGAGTTGGGGTTAGATGGTGATGTGTGTTTGTAATTAAAGATTCAAGGGTTTAGGGGATCACAAAAGCAGCATTGTTCAACTGTACGTTTAATACTTGAACCCCCTGCATATGGTCCATGAGGCTGCCATCCAGTTCCGTGCCTCTGCTTGAGGCTTCTGAATTACTTGGCACCATATCCATTACCTTTAGTGCCACACTTCCCTCAACGTCCCCATTATTCCACCCACTGTGTCAGTAAATTGACAGCATTTTGTCTCAGCTGTCCAAGTGTATGTATTTATTCCACAGGCGTTCCCAAAGACCATAGCAGAGAGCCACAGGAGCCCCTCTCATTCATACACAAATGTGGAAATGTGAGGGATTTAATACTTCTTGTGGTAACTCTGATCAATGGGGCATGAGAACAGCGGGTAAATGCTCCATTGCCTGAAAAGAAAATTCTGAGGCAAGTTATACCTGACTGTTTGGAAGGATCTCCCAGGATTGAGCACCGGTTGTGAGAGCTGTGACAGGCATTCCTCTCTCCTCCTCTTTCCCACTTGCCTTTCTCCCACTCTGTTCCTTTTGATTACTTCCTAAGATATGCTGCTGGCACACACCTTTGCTTTCGGCTCTGCTTTCTGAGAAGCCTAGACTAAAACAGGTCACTCAGACCATCAGGAGGAAACCTTTCCAATCCTTACCTACTGAGCAGGGTAGCCTCAAAGCTCTCTGTCCTCATTTACTTGTGTCTGATTAATGTCTATATTTTTAGCACTTGACACAGACTTTAATCCCACAAAAGGGTTCATAGTGTCTAATCAATGGATGGATGGATGAATAAACCAGTGGAGTAAATATGGCCAAGATTAATGTATTTTGAAGTCAAGTATCGTTAAGCTTGAAGAAAAGAATCCTGAGTAATGCCATCTAAAACTAGTTACAGACAAAGTAGGAAAATACAAAGAGATATAGTGTCTGTACAGTCCCCATTATGCCTTCAGGACTCCAATAACCTAACTCTAGCACAAAAACAATCTGTATTGCTGAGTGTAAGGATACATATTTTTAAATGTTTGCTATTCACTTTTTGGAAGTATATTTTAAATATATGGATTCAAAGAGTGAGGTGGTAAGATCCACAGGGTTGTTCTCCTTAGATACACAAACTGACATGGGAAAAATAATGAAAATAGGAATACTAGGAAACTATATGAAGTAAAATCCTTGGGATATTAACATAAATGTATATTCCTTTCTACCCAAGAAAGACAATTTCTATCTTGGGCCTATGTGCATCCATGTATGGGCTAATCCTATGGAGACTTAGGGTAGAATTATGAAAAGATCTCTCATCCTGGCACTTGGAAATGTGCCTACTAGGCTATAACCACTTGCTATTAGGTTGAAATGAAAATCAGAGTGTAAAAAATGGGTATATTCAAAACCCTGGACTCAATGGGATGTAATTCACTGGACTTTGAGTCAACATATTTGGTTTGAGTAGTTTAGTAGCTGTGTGTTTTAGACAAGTCACAGACTCCAGAGTCTTACTTTGCCTTGATAAGAGGATGATAATTCTTGGTCTACCTATCTTACAGGTTTGATGATGGTGTCAACCAAATAAATGTGTGATAAGGGAATTCTAACCATACAATATCATATATATCTGAAGTACCATTGCTTATATGAGCCCTTCCAGATTAAGTACTGTGCCTGATGTTTGTATTTGCCAAGGCATCTGAAGCAGACTACTGTAAGAATGAAGCTTTTCCATTGAGTCCTCAGAAGATTAAGAAAATAATTCAGAGGCTGAAGGGACTGATCTACAGGGCAAGATTAAAGGAGGACACGGAGCTCATCACTCTGCTAAGCAGTGCCTAATGGAGGGTCAGGACTTCACAGATGTATTTCAGAGGGGTGAATAGCAAAAAGATGGGCAAGAATGATTTCAGCTGAGACAAAAACAAATAAGGCGGACCATTGAAAATGAAATGAAAAGCCTCTGGATACCAGAAAATGATCAAAGTTCTCTTATTTGGAATCTTTCAAGCTAACATGAAAAAGCCTAGGTTTTTCCCATCTCTACTCCCATTTTGTCATTTAGGCAGTCTCCAAAGACTACCATTTATTTCCTGAAATCACTGCCTCCCCAATCCCATATTAGATAGATACTCATTCTGAATCAGTATCTTATCTTTTGGATTCAAACATCCATGGGCGAAAAACCATCACAAAATATATTGTATGCTTTTTTTCCAAGGTACCAAATTCTTTTCCACTTTCTTTTTCTTTCTTTCTTTCTTTCTTTTTTTCCCCTTTTTCTTACCCACCATGAACTTCTCATTTCATGGTTTCCTTGGGGAATGCTTCTGTGAGTATACAAGTGGAACTAATTGAAAAGATCAAATTTAATAGAATTTAAACTTACTGAAGGGGGAGATAAGTTTAGCTGCAGTGGTATCAAGGGAGATGTGACAAGACCAAGTGAGAACCTGAAAACTAAGCCATTTAGCACTGCTCCACAAATGCTGTCAAGGCAGATGTCTGTTTTTCTTTAACTTTGAAAGGGACAGAAGTAATTCAACATAATTTGTGATAATTTTTTTTTAATCTAAAGGGATACACATCAATGCTTTTTCCTGGCAATGACATTTGATCCAAAGGTAGGAAGAAAACAAACAAACAAACAATACATTCTTTTCAGTCTGCAAACAGCAAGATGATGTTTGTTTAGATTCGGTAAAGAATTGGCATTTCACTAGAACGTGGGAAAGGCAACAGTATATTTGATCTTTTTCAAAGGATAAACCATAAACATAATTGTGACATTGGGTACATTTGTCTTCAGCATCACTTTGAACCTGTCCTGACTTGGTCCTGAGCAGATCCTTCTCTTTTCACATCTCTGGAAGTGACTTACTTGGATTCCTACTTAGGTTTCATCTCACTGGGAAAGGCTGGCCCATAATCAATGATGATGAGGTCTTTTTTGCTGTATAGCTTAAAGCAGTCCTGTGAGTATTTGATTTTCCAAGTAATGCTATAAATTTTGAACCTCATCCAGAGGCCCCTCTTCCTGCTCCCATTAAAGTCAAGTCCACATGTTATGGTTCTTTTAATCCTGGCTTCTTCATTGGCATCAAAATTAGTCATTCTGTGACTCTTAATCTGGGAACTGTCATCTGCTAATCCTGGAGTTAGTCTTTAATTGCAGTGTTGCCAATGACCAGTTGGGAGTTCTTGCCTTAGTCACCCACCCTCTTTAACACTATTTCCTCATTTGTCTAATAAAATGATTTCAAAGCTAAATTACCTGACTCTGAACCAGGATTTCTCAACGCCAACACTGTTGGCATTTGGCCTGGGTAATTCTTTGTTGTTTGCACATGGGAATTTAGCAGTACTCTGACTTTTGCATAGTAAAAGCCAGTGCCAGTCTGTGCCATGAATGTTTCTGGACATTGCCAAATACTCTCTGGGGGAGGCAAGAGCACCTACAGTTGGGAGCCATCATTCTAAATCAGTATCAAGGAAAGCATTTTGTCTTGTAAAATGTTACCTTAGGTTTTGTGCAATTATCTTGAGGAAATTCCTTAAACATATGCTTACTTAAAATAGTAATTCTGTATTGAGTAGCATTCCACAGGCCCCATAGCATTCCTGCAATATAGCAGATGTGTTGCTCTTCTCTTGTCCCTGTTTAAATGTCGTTTCTGCATCCTCACATGTGGTCTGATCAAGGATCCCCTGACAGCATTTGCCCTGAGCTGGCCAGTTCACTGCTGCTGCTCTGCTGCATTCAGCTGGTCTCTTTCTGTGGCTGTAGGCAGCCTGTCTGAGTATGGGTCTTTGTGACATCTGGTTATATACCTCTCTTCCATGAAGTCCGGTCTGCATGCTCACCTCACACCACCCTGTCCTATGCCTAAAAGGGGTTCACAGTTCCCTTTTTGTGGTTTCTTCCCCCCACCCCATGAGAAACAGTGACTGTTGAGGAGAGCCACATCAGTGAAGAACAGTTGTTACACCTGGATTGTGATGCAGAGCAGCTGAGCTACTATAACCCCAAATCTATGCTGTGCTAGTTGAAGAAACTGTTATCAGTCATGGTCAGTGCATGTGCAGCCTGTGCTATGAAATGAACTTTGAAGATCCATGCCTTATAATCGCCTACTTTTTGGTGATTTAATTCAAAGCATGTTATATGATGTCAAAATTAAAGATCATTCATAAATGATACTTTATATATTTCCACATATTGATTAGGAGTGTGTGCTGATGTATATTTGGAGACATGTAACAAAAGCTTTTTTTTTCTATTTTGCCAATAGTGACAACCTTTTGTGCTTTTATCATTTATTCCCTTTACAAGAGCCCGTTAAAGGGATAATTTCATTTGAATTTCCAGGGGACACAGTTTGTCATAGTCTCTGGAAACATGATATGAATAGATTGATTCAACATGACAATCAGGCCATGAGATATTCTAGGCAAAAGCGATCTCCACCTCCCTAGAGATTTGATAAGTTGTGGAAACTCTTACATACAGTAACATCTTCACTCCACCAGCCCCAATTCCTCTAAAATCTCTGCTTCCACTGGTAAACATAAATGAAGTAATCACTAACTGCTGTTGTAATTAATAAGTCCACTAGTGTCTCTTAGCATGATTATTGGATTAATTATTTCAGAATAGATTAATGGACCATTTGCATTGTGGATCCTGCTCCAAGACATGACTAACTGGGACTGGATTTTTATTTCATTGTCATTGGGGTACAGCTCAGCCAGGGCTATGCAGAATCCCAGGAAGCCATCCTGTCATTTACTGGGTACATGATGGGACGGACCCTCAGTCTAAACTATAAGAAACAGAAGTCTGAATTCAGCCACTGATGTATGTTCTGAATTCCTCCTCCCTAAGTGCAAAGAGCTGCCCTCAAGGAATGTACAGTTTAATGAGAGGATTAGACTAAGCACAAAACACTTACAGGGAAAAAATATAGTCCAATTCATCACAACATGGGATAATCCACATGATGACCAGAAATTGTTATCATGAAAAAGATAACACCAACTAGGATTCATTTACAAGGTAAGATCAATAAATGACTCAGGCCTTAAAATCCAACTAGAGTACTACCCACCTCAGTAAGAGGGCTCCCCTGGCTGCTCTCAAATAGCATTTTTTAAAATTTTTGGTATCATTAATATACAATCACATGGGCAACATTGTGGTTACTAGATTCCCCACATTATCAAGTCCCCAACACATACCCCATTACAGTCACTATCCATCAGTGTAGTACTTGACTTTAAATAGCATTTTGTAAAATGTTTTTATTGATATAATTAGCATACCATATAATTCACCCATTAAAGTGCACAATTCAATGGTCTTGGTATATTGTGTTATAATCTTTTTTAAGTTATGGTAAAATGTAACAACATTTTCCATTCTTACAATTTTAACTATACAACTCGTTGGCATTAATTGCATTCACAGTGTTGTGCAACCATCATTTCTGTTTCCAAAACTTTTTCATCATGCCAAACAGAAACTCTGTACGAATTCAGCAGTAACTCCCCATTTTTCCCTCCTCCCAACTCCTGGGGGAGGGGTCTCATCTATTTTCTGTCTCTGTACATTTGCATATTTTAGGTATTTCATATCAGGAGTATCAGATAATATTTGTCCTTTTTTATTTGGCTTATTACAATATTTTAAAGGTTCATCCATGCTGTACGCATGTACCATTACTTCATCCCTTTTTTATAACTGAATAATACTCCATTCGTATAGACCGCATATTGTTTACCCATTCATCTGCTAATGAACACTTGGGTTGTAGCCACCTTTTGGCTGTTGTGAGTAATACTGCAATTAACCTTGACATACAAGTGTCTGTTTCAGTCTTGCTTTCAGTTCCTTTGGGTATATACATAAGAATGGAATTACTGGATTATATGACAATTCTATGTTTAGCTTTTGGAGGAACTGCCAAACTGCTTTCCCTAGTGGCTATAGCATTTTACACTCCTATCAGCAGTGCACGAAGGATCCAATATCTCTGTATTCTTATCCACACTAATTTTCTCTTTTATTATGGCCATCTAGCAGGTATGAAAAAGTATCATATTGTAGTTTTGATTTGCATTTCCTTAATGACAAGTGATGGTAAGCATATTTTAATGGGCTATTGGCCATCTGCACATCTTCTTTGGAGAAATATCTATTCAAGTCCTTTGCTCATGTCTAAATTGGATTTTTTGTTGCTGAATTGTAGGAGTTATTAATATATCCTGGATATTTGCTCCTCATATGATTTCCAGATATTTTCTCCCATTCAACCTAGTTGTCTTTTCATGTTTTTGATAATGCACTTTGATGCACATTAAAAAGTATTTGATGAAGTCTAATTTATTTTTTCTATTGAATAACTTTTAATAAAGCAGGAATTAAATAGTTGATGTCCTTGGGATTTTTATTTTCTGCACTTTTGAGAAACACTATTTTGATGTTATTATTCCACCTGCTTATCAAAAACTTAAAGCTTGTGTTACAGTAACCCATGGAAATGTCAGGCTCTTTCCCAACCAGAAAGTCCAATATTATCATACTTATCTTTTTTTTCAACAAATGTTATTTAGATATACCAAAGGCTTAGCACCACATTAGGCACTGAGGGAAAAAACAGAAATACAAAATATGGAAGGTATTTCATCTCCTCTAATACCCACAGACTAGCAGGGGGAATAGATACATAAACAATCTTCTGAAATGCAAAGAGAGAAACACTCCCATTTTACAAAGTACAAAAAGAATAGAGATAATAAAGTAACAAATTAATTTCAGTTTTTTTAGGAAACAGAGAATTGACATTTAAAAAAGGACTTTAACTTTCTAAGATGGACAACAAGGAAAGGATATTTAAGCTAAAGGGGCAAACTTGAGCAAATTCTTTGCTTCCTTTGGAGATGGGATGGAGATTATTTTATTTTTTCTGTTTTGGATATTTCATTGTGGTAAAACATATACACAACATAAAATTTACCATTTTAACCATTTTTAGGTGTACAATTCAGTGATATTAAGTACATTCACAATGATGTGCAGTCATTGCTGCTATTCATCTCCAGCCTTTCATCACCCTAAACAGAAACTCTGTACCCATTAAACAGTAACACCTTATTCCCTCATCCCTCCAGCTCCTGACAACCACCTTCTACTCTCGGTCTCTGTGACTTTGGCTATTCTGAGTTCCCCATATCAGTGGAGTCATGCAATATATGTCCTTTTGTATCTGGCTTATTACATTTAGCATAATGTTTTCAAGATTCAACAGGTCTTATTTTTAAATAAAGTTACTTTCAATTCTTGGTTTGTGAGTCCCTTACAGAGAAAATAACTTAGTAGTATCTTGTAATATGATTTAATCTCTCAAGCTCAAAATCTACCATTATGCCTAATAAAATATCTGGCAGTTGAACTCTGGTTACATTTCTGTTGTGTTTTTTTTTTTGCTATCATTAATATACAATCACATGAGCAACATGGTGGTTACTAGATTCCCCCCCATTATCAAGTCCCCACCACATACCCCATTACAGTCACTGTCCATCAGCGTAGTAAGATGCTATAGAGTCACTACTTGTCTTCTCTGTCCTATAGTGTCATCCCCGTGCCCCCCCCACTACATTATGTGAGCTAATTGTAACACCCCTTATTCCCCTTCTCCCTCCCTTCCCACCTACCCTCCTCATTCCCCTTCCCTTTGACAACTATTAGTCTGTTCTTGCGTTCTGTGAGTCTGCTGCTGTTTTGTTCCTTCATTTTTTCTTTGTTCTTATGGTCCACAGATGAGTGAAATTATTTTATACTTGTCTTTCTCCCCTGGCTTATTTCACTGAGGATAATAGCCTCTAGCTCTCTCCATGTTGTTGCAAATGGTAGGATTTGTTTTCTTCTTCTGGCTGAATAATATTCCATTGTGTATATGTACCACATCCTCTTTATCCATTCATCTACTGATGGACACTTAGGTTGCTTCCATTTCTTGGCTATTGTAAATAGTGCTGTGATAAACATAGGGGTGCATATGTCTTTTTCAAACTGAGTTCCTGCATTCTTAGGGGAAATTCCTAGGAGAGGAGATCCTGGGTCAAATGGTATTTCTATTTATAGTTTTTTGAGGAACCACCATATTGCTTTCCACAATGGATGAACTAGTTTACATTCCTACCAACAGTGTAGGAGGGTTCCCCTTTCTCTGCATCCTTGCCAGCATTTGTTGTTGCAAGTCTTTTTTTTTGTTGGCCATCCTAACTGGTGTGAGTTGATATCTCACAGTGGTTTTAATTTGCATTTCTTGGATGATAAGCGATGTGGAGCATCTTTTCATGTACCTCTTGGCCATCTGGATTTCTTCTTTGGAGAAGTGTCTGTTCATAGCCTCTGCCCATTTTTTAAAAATTTTGCTATTATTAAAATACAATTACATGAGCAACATTATGGTTACTAGACTCCCCCAATTATCAAGTCCCTACCACATACCCCATTGAGGTCACTGTCCATCAGCATAGGAGGATGTTATACAATCACTACTTGTCTTCTGTATGTTATACTGCCTTCCCCGTATCGACCCACCCCACCCCCACCCCCGCTACATTATGTATGCTAATTATAATAGTCCTTTTTCTCCCTTATCCCTCCCTTCCCACCCATCTTCCCCAGTTCCTTTCCCTTTGGTATCCATTAGTCCATTCTTGGATTCTGTGAGTCTGCTGCTGTTTTGTTCCTTCAGTTTTTTCTTTGTTCTTATACTCCACAGATGAGTGAAATCACCTGATACTTGTCTTTCTCTGCCTGGTTTTATCATGGAGCATAATACCCTCTAGCTCCATCCATATTGCTGCAAATGGTAGGATTTGTTTTATTTTTATGGCTGAATAATATTCCATTGTGTATATGTACCACCTCTTCTTTATCCATTCATCTATTGATGGGCACTTAGGTTGATTCTATGTCTTGGCTATTGTAAATACTACTGCAATAAACATATGGATGCATATGTCCTTTTCAAACTGGGCTCCTGCATTTTTAGGGTAAATTCCTAGGAGTGGAATTCCTGGATCAAATGGGATTTCTATTTTGAGGTTTTTGAGGAACCTCCATACTGTTTTCCACAATTGCTGTACTAATTTACATTTGTACCAGCAGTGTGGGAGGGTTCCCCTTTCTCCACATCCTCACCAACATTTGTTGTTTGTCTTTTGGATGGCAGCCATCCTAATTGGTGTGAGGTGATATCTCATTGTGGTTTTAATTTGCATTTCTCTGATGACTAGTGATGTGGAGCATCCTTTCATGTGCCTGTTGGCCATCTGAATTTCTTCTTTGGAGAAGTGTCTGTTCAGTGCCTCTGCCCATTTTTTAATTGGCTTATTTGCTTTTTGTTTGTTGATGTGCATGAGCTCTTTATATAATTTGGATGTAACCCCTTATCGGATATGTCATTTACGAATATATTCTCCCATACTGTAGGATGTCTTTTTGTTATACTGATGGTGTCCTTTGCTGTACAGAAGCTTTTTAGTTTGATATAGTCCCACTTGTTCATTTTTGCTTTTGTTTCCCTTGCCTGGGGAGATACGTGCATGAAGAAGTTGCTCATGTTTATGTCCAGGAGATTTTTGCGTATATTTTTTTCTAAGAGTTTTATGGTTTCATGACTAACAGTCAGGTCTTTGATCCATTTTGAGTTTACTTTTGTGTATGGGGTTAGACAGTAATCCAGTTTCATTGTCTTACTTATAGCTGTCCAGTTTTGCCAACACCAGCTGTTGAAGAGGCTGACATTTCCCCATTGTATATCCATGGCTCCTTTATTGTATATTAATTGACCACATATGCTTGGGTTTATATCTGGGCTCTCTAGTCTGTTTCACTCGTCTATGGGTCTGCTCTTGTGACAGTACCAAATTGTCTTGATTACTGTGGCTTTGTAGTAGACCTTGAGGTCAGGGAGAGTAATTCCCCCTGCTTTGTTCTTCCTTATCAGGATTGCTTTGGCTATTCGGGGTGTTTTTTAGTTCCATATAAATTTTAGAACTATTTGCTATAGTTCATTGTAGAATGCCGTAGGTATTTTGATAGGGATTGCATTGAATCTGTAGATTGCTTTAGGAAGGACGGCCTTTTTGACAATATTAATTCTTCCTAACCAAGAGCATGGGATGAATTTCCATTTATTAGTGTCCTCTTTAATTTCTCTTATGAGTGTCTTATAGTTTTCAGGGTATAGGTCTTCCACTTCCTTGCTTAAGTTTATTCCTAGGTATTTTATTAATTTGGATGCGATTGTGAATGGAATTGTTTTCCTGATTTCTCTTACTACTAGTTCATCGTTAGTGTGTAGGAATGCAACGGATTTCTGTGTATTAATTTTGTATCCACAACTTTGCTGAATTCAGATATTAGATCTAGTAGTTTTGGAGTGGATTCTTCAGGGTTTTTTATGTATAATATAATGTCATCTGCAAACAAGGACAGTTTGAGTTCTTCCTTGCCAATCTGGATGCCTTTTATTTCTTTGTGTTGTCTGATTGCCATGGCTGGGACCTCCAGTACTATGCTGAATAAAAGTGGAGAGAGGGGGCATCCTTGTCTTGTTCCTGATCTTAAAGGAAAAGCTTTCAGCTTCTCGCTGTTAAGTATAACATTGGCTGTAGGTTTGTCATAGATGGCCTTTATTATGTTGAGGTACTTACCCTCTACACCAATTTTGTTGAGAGTGTTTATTTTGAGTGAATGTTGAATTTTGCCAAATGCTTTTTCAGCATCTATGGAGATGATCATGTGGTTTTTGTCCTTCTTTTTGTTGATGTGGAGGATGATGATGATGGATCTTCGAATGTTGTACCATCCTTGCATCCCTGGGATAAATCCCACTTGATCATGTTGGATGATCTTTTTGATATATTTTTGAATTCGGTTTGCTAATTTTTTGTTGAGTGTTTTTGCATCTATGTTCATCAGGGATATTGGTCTGTAATTTTCTTTTTTTGTGGTCTCATTGCCTGGTTTTGGTATTAGAGTGATGTTGGGCTCATAGAATGAGTTTGGGAATATTCCCTCCTATTCTACTTTTTGGAAAACTTTAATGAGGATGGGTATTAGATATTCAATAAATGTTTGGTAAAATTCAACAGTGAAACCATCTGCTCCAGGCGTTTGGTTCTTAGGTAGTTTTTTGATTACAAATTCAATTTCTTTGCTGATAATTGGTCTATTCAGATTTTCTGTTTCTTCCTGGGTCTGGCTTGGAAGGTTGTATTTTTCTAGAAAGTTGTCCATTTCTTTTAGGTCATCCAGTTTGTTACCATATAAGTTTTCATAGTATTCTCTCATAATTCTTTGTATTTCTGTGGTGTCTGTAGTGATTTTTTATTTCTCATTTCTTACTCTGTTTATGTTTGTAGACTCTCCTTTTTTCTTCATAAGTCCGGCTAGGGGTTTATTTATTTTGTTATTTTCTCAGACAGGTAGCTCCTGCTTTCATTGATTCTTTCTATTATTTTATTCTTCTCAATTTTATTTATTTCTGCTTTAATCTTTATTATGTACCTCCTTCTACTGACTTTGGGCCTCATTTGTTCTTCCTTTTCTAGTTTCATTAATTGTGAGATTAGACTGTTCATTTGGGATTGTATTTCTTTCCTGAGATAGGCCTGTATTGCAGTATATTTCCCTTTTAGCACAGCCTTCACTGTGTCCCACAGATTTTGTGGTGTTGAATTATTGTTGTCATTTGTCTCCATATATTGCCTGATCTCTGTTTTTATTCAGTCATTGCTCCATTGATTATTTGGGAGCATGTTATTAAGTCTCCGTGTGTTTTTGGACTTTTTCATTTTCTTTGTGTAATTTATTTCTAGTTTCATACCTTTGTAACCTGAGAAGCTAGTTGGTAGAATTTCAGTCTTTTTGAATTTACTGAGGTTCTTTTTGTGGCCCAGTATATGATCTATTCTTGAAAATGTTCCATATGCACTTGAGAAGAATGTGTATCCTGTTGCTTATGAATGGAGTATTCTGTAGGTGTCTGTTAGGTCCATCTGTTTTAATATGTTGTTCAGTGCCTCTGTCTCTTTACTTATTTTTTGTCTGGTTGGTCTGTCCTTTGGAGTGAGTGGTGTGTTGAAGTCTCCTAAAATGCATGCATTACATTCTATTTCCCCTTTAATTCTGTTAGTATTTGTTTCCCATATGTACGTGATCCTGTGTTGGGTGCATAGATATTTATAATAGTTATATGCTCTTGTTGGACTGACCTGTTTATCATTATGTAATGTCCCTCTTGTCTCTTGTGACTTTCTTTGTTTTGAAGTCTATTTTGTGTGATACAAGTCAACTCCTGCTTTTTCTATTAGTTAAATGAAATATCTTTTTCCATCCTTCACTTTCAGTCTGTGTGTGTCTTTGTGTTTGAACTGAGTCTCTTGTAGGCAGCATATAGATGGGTCTTATTTTTTTTTATCCATTCAGTAACTCTATTTCTTTTGATTGGTGCATTCAGACCATTTATGTTTAGGGTGATTATCAATAGGTATGTACTCATTGCCATTGCAGGCTTTAGATTTGTGGTTACCAAAGGTTCAAGGGCAATTCCCTTACTATCTAACAGTCTAATTTAACTTACATCCTATACTATTACAAACAGAACCTAAAGGTTCTTTTTTTTCCCTCCTTTATCTTCCTCCTCCGAACTTTGTATGTTCTGAATCATATTTTGTACTCTTTGTCTTCCCTTGGGTGACATCTATTTAGCCTTAGGAATACTTCCATCTATAGGAGTCCCTCCAAAATGCACTGTAGAGGTGGTCTGTGGGAGGTAAATTCTCTCAGCTTTTGCTTATCTGTAAATTGTTTAATCCCTCCTTCAAATTTAAATGATAACCTTGCTGGGTAAAGTATTCTTGGTTCAAGGCCCTTCTGCTTCACTGCATTAAATATATCATGCCACAACCAGATTCATGATGGCGGCGTGAGAGGTGAGATGGAGAGCTCCTCCCCAAATCACAAACAGTACAAAAATATATTTAATAAATACAACTAACCTTCAGACAGCAACAAGAAGGAAGGCTGAACCAGACTGCATACAGACTTTATGAAAAGAACAGACCTCAAGAAACAGGGTAATGTATGGAAGCTTTAATCCGATGGGACCCAAGCCCTTCCCCTGCCCCAGCTCACCAGCAAGAGGAAGAGACACAGAGCACAGGAGGTGGTGAAAGACTGGGACCACTGGACAACTAGCTCTGGATATCTGCTTTGTGAGCAGAATCCTATATTGTGTGGTATCCTGGGCGTTGGGGAGCTCGGACGGGCGGAGTGCTTGCTAAACTGACATTCCTGCCGTTTGTGGAGGAGGGGATCCACACCCGGCCACTCTGTGTCAGAGGAAAGGCAGGGAGTCTGAGAAGCTTCCTAGCAGTGAGAGGGCTGCTGCAGGGCCTGGGTTTGCACAGAGCTTGCTGTGCGGGAGAAGGGAGAGCTGGACAAGGTTGCCTGGGCACACTCTGCCCAGCTTTTTGGGAATTTTGAGGAGCTTCAGGTGCTGCATGCCCCTGACTGCCTGCTCAGCTTCGAGGCCCCCCCGACTGTGACTCACAGCCTGCCTAGCCTTTGTACTGGCCTGCAGGCACCTGCTTGCAAACCCGCAGTCACTGCGCAGTTGTCAGGCCAGCCAGAGGGATGCCCTGCCTACAACAGCTAGAGACACAAAGCACAGAAGATTACCCATGTGTGCTTTGACCACTGCCTGTGACGCTGGAGACATACACCACAGATGGGAAGCAGGGAACAGATCTTCCACCCACTCCAGGCACCAGCTCTGCTCCCCTACGTCCCCCAACCTCACTCTAGGGGCTGAGCAGCTCCAGAGACTGGAGTTTCTCCACACTGGTGGGCACCACACAGAAATACTAAATGTCAGAAGAACGTGGTTCAGACCAAAATCTCACAAACCCCAGAAAGAGGGTCAAATGAAACCAAAATCACCAATCTTCCTGAAAGAGACTTCAAAATAAAAATTATAAACATGCTTATGGAGGTTCAGAAAAATATTCAAGAACTCAAGAATGAATTTAAGATGGGGATTCAATCATTAAAAAATACCATATCTGAAATGCAACATACAATGGTGGGATTAAAAGCAGATTCGATGTAGTAGAAGAGACAGTAAATGGAATAGAAATTAGAGAAGAGGAATACAAAGAAGCTGAGGCACAGAAAGAAATAAAGATCTCTAAGAATGAAAGAATATTGAGAACTGTGTGACCTATCCAAATGGAACAATATTCACATTATAGGGGTACCAGAAGAAGAAGAGAGAGAAAAGGGGATAGAAAGTGTCATTGAGGAGGTAATTGCTGAAAAGTTCCGCAATTGGGGGAAAGAGATAGTCTCTCAGGACATGGAGGTGCACAGATGTCCCAACACAAGGGACCCAAGGAAGACAACATCAAGACATATAATAATTAAAATGGCAAAGATCAAGGATAAAGACAGACTTTTAAAAGCAGCCAGAGAGAGAAGAAATATCACATACAAAGGAAAACCCATCAGGCAATCATCAGACTTCTCAACAGAAACCTTACAGGCCAGAAGTGAGTGGCATGATATATTTAATGCAATGAAGCAGAAGGTCCTTGAACCAAGAATACTCTACTGTCAAGGTTATCATTTAAATTTGAAGGAGAGATTAAACAATTTTCAGATAAGCAAAAGCTGAGAGAATTTACCTCCCACAAACCACCTCTACAGTGCATTCTGGAGGGACTCCTATAGATGGAAGTATTCCTAAGGCTAAATAGATGTCACCCAAGGGAAGACAAAGAGTACAGAATATGATTCATAGCATACAAAGATCGGAGGAGGAAGATAAAGGAGGGAAAAAAAAGAACCTTTAGTTTCTGTTTGTAATAGTATAGGATGTAAGTTAAATTAGACTGTTAGATAGTAAGGGAATTGCCCTTGAACCTTTGGTAACCACATATCTAAAGCCTGCAATGGCAATAAGTACATACCTATCGATAATCACTCTAAATGTAAATGGTCTGAATGCACCAATCAAAAGACATAGAGTTACTTAATGGATAAAAAAACAAGACCCATTTTATGCTACCTACAAGAGACCCACTTCAAACCCAAAGACATACACAGAGTGAAAGTGAAGGATGGAAAAAGATATTCCATGCAACTCACAGTGAGAAAAAAGCAGGAGTTGCAGTACTTGTATCAGACAAAATAGACTTCAAAACAAAGTCACAAGAGACAAACAAGGACATTACATAATGATAAAAGGGTCAGTCCAACAAGAGCATATAACTATTATAAACATCTATGCACCCAACACAAGATCACCTACATATGTGAAACAAATACTAACAGAATTAAAGGGGGAAATAGAATGCAATGCATTCATTTTAGGAGACTTCAACACACCACTCGCTCCAAAGGACATATCGACGACACAAAAAATAAGTAAAGAGACAGAGGCCCTGAACAACATGTTAGAACAGAAGCACCTAACGGACACCTACAGAACTCTCCACCCAAAAGCAACAGGATACACATTCTTCTCAAGTGCACATGGACCATTTTCAAGAATAGATCATATATTAGGCCACAAAAACCTCAGTAAATTCGAAAAGATTCAGATTGTACCAACCAGCTTCTCAGATCACAAACATATGAAACTAGAAATAAATTACACAAAGAAAATGAAAAAGTCCACAAACACATGGAGGCTTAATAACATGCTCCTCAATAATCAATGGATCAGGGACCAAATAAAAACAGAGATCAGGCAATATATGGAGACGAATGACACGAATAATTCAACACTGCAAAATCTTTGGGATGCAGCGAAAGCAGTGCTAAGAGGGAAATATATTGCAGTACATGCCTACCTCAGGAAAGAACTATCCCATATGAACATTCTAAACTCACAATTAATGAAATTGGAAAAGGAAGCACAGATGAGGTCCAAAGTCAATAGAAGGAGGGACATAGTAAAGATTAAAGCAGAAATAAATAAAATTGAGAAGAATAAAACAATAGAAAGAATTAATGAAAGCAGAAGCTGGTTCCTTGAGAAAATAAACAAAGTAGATAAACTCCTAGCCAGATTTATCGAGAAAAAAAGAGATCCTACATACATAAACAGAATCAGAAATGAGAAAGGAAAAATCACTATGGACATCACAGAAATACAAAAAATTATGAGAGAATACTATGACAAATTATATGCTAACAAACTGGATAACCTAGAAGAAATGGACAACTTTCTAGAAAAATGCAACTTTCCAAGGCTGACCCAGGAAGAAACAGAAAACTTGAATAGACCAATTACCAGCAAGGAAATTGAATTGGTAACCAGAAAACTACCTAAGACAAAACCCCTGTACCAGATGGTTTCACTACTGAATTTTATCAAACATTTAGTGAATACCTAATACCCATCCTCATTAAAGTTTTCCAAAAAGTAGAAGAGGAGGGAATACTCTCAAACTCATTCTATGAGGCCAACATAACTCTAATATCAAAACCAGGTAAAGACACCACAAAAAAAGAAAATTACAGACCAATATCCCTGATGAATATAGATGCAAAAATACTCAACAAAATATTAGCAAACCGAATTCAAAAATACATCAAAAAGATCATCCAACATTATCAAGTGGTATTCACCCCAGGGATGCAAGGATGATTCAAAATTCGAAAATCCATCAACATAATCCACCACATCAACAACAAGAAGGGCAAAAACCACGTGAACATCTCCATAGATGCTGAAAAAGCATTTGACAAAATTCAACATCCATTCATGATAAAAGCTCTCAACAAAATGCATATAGAGCGTAAGTACCTCAACATAATAAAGGCCATATATGACAAACCACAGCCAATATTATATTTAACAGCGAGAAGCTGAAAGCTTTTCCTTTAACATCAGGAACAAGACAAGGATGCCCCCTGTGCCCCCTTTTATTCAACATAGTACTGGAGGTCCTAGCCAGGGCTGTGGGACAACACAAAGAAATAAAAGTTATCCAGATCAGCAAGGAAGAACTCAAACTGTCCCTGTTTGCAGATGACATATTGTACATAAGAAACCCTGAAGAATCCACTCCAAAACTTTTAGATCTAATATCTGAGTTCAGCAAATTTGCGGGATACAAAATGAATACACAGAAATCTGTTGCATTCCTATACACTAATGCTGAACTAGCATAACGAGATATCAGGAAAAAAATTCCATTCACAATTGCATCAAGGAGAATAAAATACCTAGGAGTAAACTTAACCAAGGATGTGAAAGTCCTATACCCTGAAAACTACAAGACTCTGTTAAGAGAAATTAAAGAGGACACTAATAAATAGACATTCATCCCATGGTCTTAGATAGGAAGAATTAATATTCTCAACATGGCCATCCTGCCTAAAGCATTGTACATATTCAATGTAATCCCTATCAAATTACCAACAGCATTCTTCAATGAACTAGAGCAAATAGTTCTAAAATTCATATGGAACTACAAAAGACCGCAAATAGCCAAAGCAATCCTGAGAAGGAAGAAT